>JAAQPG010000515.1:0-18423 GCA_013186905.1 Fusarium udum
ATAGAAAAAGAAAAAAGAAGAAGTAAGTATTAGCAGTAATTACACTAGGCTTATAACTAGTTAGGATATAAGAAGTAATTTAATTTATCTATCTAGATTAAAAGAAGTAAAGGCTTATATAGCCTAACTAGACTTCTAGAAGGTTCTTTAGGTTTACTCTATAGGTAAACTGCATCTAAGGAAATATATAATTATAACTAATAAATATAGCAAATAGCAAATAGAGGAGGCAACAGGTCTATCTAACAATTGGTGGTAAGACAGCCCTGTAAGTGCGCCCGCCCGCTCCATCACGAGGTGGAAAGCTTGAAGCGAGTTGAGTGAGCATCCATATTAACCGTCGCCAAGTCCAAAGACGGCCATTGGAGGAGGGATGGGGTATTTTGCTCGGGTGATTGATACCGAAGGTAACATGATCGGTCTCTGGTCTCAGAAATGACAAGTGAGCGAGCGTGGGAATGGAAGATAAGGTTGACATTTATCACTCAGTACCTGCTTATCTCAACCAAGATATGATGCCCAAGTTGCTTCTGATGATTAATGTACTAATGTATGTATTCAATTCTCAAAGTTTACCCCAATTCAGAATATTATCCAAAATATCCGAACGGTGGAAAATATCAGACAAACGTGGACTCGCTCGGCAAAACTTAAAAGACAAAGCTTGACGGACGCCAAGCAGAGCCAAATCTTGTTTGTCACTGGTATATGAATTATTGGACGGAACCAACCGACACGAGCTCGCATGAATCGTATCAGACGCCAATTAACAAGCTTGGTCGTAAAAAAATTGACATGCAGAGAACTTAAGAAGCGAGCTCTGGAGCCTGTGGTGATTCCTCGCCAAGATAGATGTGTAGAATTTGGCCCTGTCTCATTCGTGGACTAACTGGCTCGATAAGCCGTTTGTAAGGGACCATGCTTCAGCCTGGGCCGATTATATGGGGTTGGAGACGTCAGGAATCTGACGAAACACGACGGGGTAAAGGATTTCACGTCAAGTAATGTATCTGTAACAGACGCGCCCCGGAAACTTAGAGTCCCGATACTGAGATCGTTATAGCTGGAGAAGAAAGTCTTATGTATCAGAGTCTGAGTGAGTAAGTATCGAACCAATGTTTTGTCACAGAATAGCCGAGAAACATATACGATACGACGCTGAAATACCGGTCAACCGTCAACGGCAGATCAAGATTGACTTTTCAACGGCATTGCATGCATCCTGCAGAGGTGACCTAGTGGGCAGCTATTGGTGATACATATGTAGGTACCTCCCATAGACGGAAAACCGCTTCTGTGCATGCATATCCGGCACATTGACCAGATTGGGAAGAATCTATCTACTTGGAGCATGGCCAAGCGACATTTGGGAAATACAACCGCAGAATGAACTACATACAGACTGTCAACTCCCGTGACGACGACGTAGTATCAAGTCCTGCGGAGATATCTTATGAGACGAATACGTAACGTCCCTCGAGCCTCTGTAACTTTTCCGTTCGTGTTCCGTCCTGTGAAGCTCTGCCGCGACTTAGACGAGCAGACGAGAGACATGGGATCTCCACTGAACAAGATAGCCGTGAGCCACTCGAGACTAACGCAGCGTAGCACCGGAGAGAATGGCGAGACGGTATCCGTCCATCTGATGCGTACTCGTCCAATGATTACCACCGAAACATATTCTGTAGCGAAACGAAGATCCCGTGCAGTAAGATAATATCACGCCAGCGTTAAGAAACAAAGTGGGCGGTGTTGGGATTGGATATTAGGTTAATGCTCGTCCTGAGATGTAGTCATAGGCCCCTGAGATAATAAACGTTGCGCCGAATGCAACCTGTCCAGTTGGTCATGGTCGATGGATGGCATTATCATGCTGATGGTATCGCATGGGGCTTTGAAACATAGAACAAGAGCAAGGGCAAGGAGTGAGTGAGTGAAGTGGGAGCCACTCGAAACAAACGCGGACCGACACCTTAACCAGAGCAATATGCGGAGACTTGCCACATCTGATTGGAGGATAATTCTCGTCCAGGAAACTCCATCTATCAGAGGCTATGGAGAATTATAAGTCCAAAAGCTTTGACTTCTTGGAGACGGGCCCCCACCCCCATTGAACTACAGGACATCTCTTTGTGGCGCCTTTTTCTTATTCCTTTGAGGAATTTTGCTGTAAAGTATCAAAGTACGTATCGTCAGAAAAGACAAGACGCCGTTCATGGACCTGGAACCCCCAAATAATCCGTCCACTGCAAATGCATTTTCTTTCTCTAGTGTTGGTCCCCGTGGGCCATGGGTCGGCCGCTAGCGAGGTCATACATAATTCCGTGGCATCCATAGTTGTCATGCTGATACATTGCATGGCATCAGGAAGATTGCGAGTGACAATCTGCTAAGGGAAAGAGTTTCTAGTTATGGTTTGATCGGGAAATAGATGTGTTGACCGAAACAACTAATTACGTTGGGTCAACCCCAAATCCAACCCCCACGACGGATATATTGGAACCATAGTTGATCATCCTGGCATTAGTTACGATGAGTATACATACGTACATACGGATACTTGTAATATCATAACATATAACATTATTACCAGTATGAGAAGCAATCTCAGAGTACCCTCTCCATACCATCCATCCATCCATAGCGATATCGCAGACTACATGACTACCTATAGATAAGATAATATGTAGATATTATGCAGCCTCAGATAGACTTTTTACTCCATGTTCCAACACAACGGTTGACAAGCTCAAGACGGGCGTCTCCTCGGTCGCCTGGTGGTGGAAAATATCAACTCGCCCACGCCGCTTGACTTGATTGTCTCCCTTCCACCAACGATAACGGTCTAATCCTGGTTCATAACCAGTCTTCGGCACCGACGCCTTTCTTCAGTATCCATTGCTCATCTCCATCCCGTCTTCTCTGTCTCCATCTACCCAAGCCTCCTTCGCTTCGTCTCCAGTTCTCATAAGGTATCCACCGAGGACAATCCACTGCCCTTGTCTGTCAGCTCCATCAGGTATCGTCAGGGATCGCATCCCGCCTATGTACGTCCCTTGTTTCGCTTCGACCATCTGAGTCGGCTCAAACACCATCCCATCGGTCAAATATTCATCGCTTGGCACTTGCTAGCGACTTTACATACATACTCTGGGTCTTGGCCTAGTCTTAGTCGCTGCATCACTTCCCTCATCAACCTCCATCCGTCCCATCATGCTATTACTGCCTTGCCTGCACTACGCCTTATAGCCCCGGGACATATAATTCTTGCTCTGATTAGTCGCCTTTATTCATAGGTGAGCAAGTACCCCCGAAAACTCAAAACAGTCGGGTCCTACCATCCTTTCTACCTTCCTCTTTCTCTTCCCTCTTTCTCTTCCCTCATCAAACCTCAAACTTTACCCCATACTCGGGAAATCATCCCCACAGCAAAGGGTCCGCACTCACTTCTTTAACCCTCTACAACTATCATTGTCGACCGTCATAGAGATCCAGCTTGTTGCGACTCAATTCTAATAATCCACATAGAATTTCCTACTACTTTCTCTGAACAGACCTGGAATTAGAGCTACAACAGCAAACTCGAAGCACGAACCACCGCCGCTACTCGACCATTTAATACCCAAATCCTCATCACGACAACGTCCAACGTTGCGCCGCATACGAGAAACCCACCGAGAATCGATAACGAACTTGATCAAGCGCCGAAAATCAACCATCGAACATCCTATCAAGATAAACATCTTCCAACGCATTCAAGGCGCCTGCTTGGGACGGCAGTGCATTCAGTATAGAGAAGGACATTGCGAATAGCTTCAGCGCAAAGCTGTAATAACGACGGAACTCGAGGTGGAACGTTTCTGCTGCACCGAGGAAAAAAAAAGGGAAACCATACAAAATGGCCGCCGTTCAGTCGATATTGGCGGAAACCCTTCCCGGACCGACGCCCTCAATTGCCTTGAATGGCACCACCGAACCAACCACTATGCAGATCGACCGGTCGAGTTCGAGTCCAGTAATGGTTAACGAGAGCACGTTCGGAAGCACACCGGCAAAGGGAGACTCTAGAATCGTCGCCATTGTGTATGGACCAGGCCAAGAACACATCGTCTCGGTCTTCGCAGAGGTGCTGGGTACACCATGCAGAACACGGAATGGGTTCGAGGAGGTTTCGTCGGAGGATTCTGGTTTCGTTGTAGGAGTCGCAGCAAACGAAGCGAAGGGAGACGTTGCTGCACGCAATCGTAATCTCGTCGTTGCAATAAATACTCACTATGTGAATCTAGGGATGCCTCCCGACACCCAACTTTCCACCCATTGCGACTACGAATTCCTCTATACCGAATCCCCCTTCTTCCGTCGCGACCTGGCTAGGTTTATTTCTTTTACTTTGGGTCAGATCAATCACCACGAAGCTCTCATGGCAAAGCCAAGAACCTATTTCATCTCCACCACCTTCCCGGATGTCCACGCCGCTCTGCCTAACATTGATATCCTAACTGTTGGCGCTGATGCGGTTGAGATCAGAGTTGATTTGCTTAGAGAGCCCCTTGGCGATGGCAGCTATTCAGAAGTCCCCAGTCTCAGCTATGTTGGAGAACAGGTCATGCTCCTCCGCCAGCGGACAGAGCTTCCCATTATCTTCACAACACGGTGTGTAAGAGAGAATGGAAGGTTCCCCATGGACAAACCTGAACTGTACTACGAATACCTCTACCGTGCGATCCAGTGGGGTGTAGAATACATCGATGTAGAACTTTGGCTCCCAGAAGAGATCCGCAAGAAGCTCCATGAGCAGCGGGGAAACTCTCGCATCATGTCGGCGTTCCACGACTTTTCAGGCAATTTCAGATGGCCGTCGACGTATGCTCAGGAGGTGTTCCAAAGATCTATCCCCTACGCGGATATCATCAAAATGATTGCTATAATCAACGAACACAACCAGAACTTCGAGCTAGAGTATTTCCGTTCCAAGATGCGTGCTGAGTACCCCAATGCGCCACCCTTCTCCGCCGTCAACATGGGCGAAGTCGGTCAGTTCTCAAGGACTCTGAACCCTGTCTTCACACCTATTACCCACCCACTTCTTCCTCTCATCGCTGCTCCCGGCCAATTGAGCGCTGCCGAGATCAATGCTGCTTTATCACTTCTGGGTCAACTCCCAAGAAAGCGCATCTATGGCATCAACAGCTCGTCGTCTCGAAACGCCACGCCGCAGGCTCCCTTCTATGAAAAGTGTATAAACGAACTGGGTCTTCCGCATCAATTTGCAGTTGTCGAGAGACATCCAAACAACCCAAGGAGTTTGGAGACATGGTGCAATCAGAAACATTTCGGAGGCGCCTATCTCAATCCGGGTCTACCACATAATGCATTGACAAAGATTAGCCCATTCTTCGCTGGGTTGAACGGTGGCAATGGGCCAATCTTAACGGAGGCGGCTCGCGTTATCGGAGTTGTCGACACCATCGTGGTCCAGTCAGGTACCTCATCCAGATCGTCGTCTCCGGGCTCAATGCCATCAAGCCCGCGACAACGACAGAGCGACTCGGTTGATCTTGGCAGCCAGTCTGGTCTAGGCTCGTCGACCTCCCTTGTATTAGACAATGCTGGATGGAAGGGTATTCTCAGCACACTTACAAGAGACCTGGCGCCATCTGCGTACTTCGGCCGCTCGGCCGTTGTCATGGCATCTTCTTCAGATGATGCAGCTCCTGTATTCTTCGCCATGAGAGCTCTCAAGATCTCCAAGATCTATACTGTTGGCTTCCGCACACCTAGTAATCTTGCTCGAAATGCGCCCCCCATCGAACCGTTTATCAGCCTCGAAAGTCTGCAACGTGCACGCTCAGTAGAAGACGACAGTGCGCCTTTTGTCATCGTGTCAGCTCTTGGTTCGGAAAAGAGTCATCTGGTTGGTATGTTGTTACGAGCCTTTGGAGGAGTCGGACCAAAGGGAGCAACCAACACGAAGAAGGTGTTTCTTGACCTGGCAGACGGCGCTGTCAGGACGAGTTCTGACCCAGGACTCATCGCTGAGAAGAACGGATTCGCTGCCTATGGAGCGGACGATGTCGCAGCATTTACAACGGTCGAAAGCTTGAGGTTACTCGTGGGGCAAAATGTGCCCTATAGCTTTGTTAGATTGGCAAGCGGAAGTCATCGCTACGGCGTTTGAACGGAGTCGGACAAGATTTGCGAAAAAGATCACGTCAATCACCGACAACAGGCAGCGCGCCTGTTGGCCAGACAGGAGAACAGTGACGATATCTGCTAGGCTCATCTGCTATCGGGGTCAATCGACTCTGGGGCATTGGAGACAGAATAGGGTGGATGTCCGAAGCGCCCCAGGCTAGGCGCTTGAAGCCAGAAGATATCCATGAGGCTTCCGCTAAAAAGGGCCAAGCCGGGTAACAAACAAGGAACTGTCCCCGTTATATGCGCGCCAAAGGTTCCTGACGCCAAGCGCCGACTGCCATCGAGACCGCTTGGGAGCTCTACTTTGACTGTCTGCCAGCGAAGAGATTCTTGGCCACATAAGACTTATCGCAGTCTGGCTTCCGGCCATAGCGGTGTTCGAGATGAGCCGCTCTAGGCGGCTGTCATGCGTGAGAAGAAGTCGCAGAGTTGCATCTTGGATGGATATCGATCTGGTGTGCAGACGACCCCTGCTAAACACGTACAGGGGACCCTATAGAGTGGGCTCTTATTGTAACGGCGGCGGCGTGAACCGTCACCACCAATTCTAGGTCCGCCGACCTCCACAGATATGAGCGCGGAGTTCAACTTTTTTCGTTATGAACCTTCCCGATCTGTTACATTTATTCTTTTTAAACTACCTACCTATGGGCTATAACAATCTAAGTATAGACCTGCCCATGCAAGATTGACTACAATATGAGGATACAGGATGTATACGAGAACCAGTGGGTTGGAAATCACCTATATGTCAGTCAAATATTACATAGACGCTTCTGGCAAATATCACCGAAGCTCAAGATGATGACGAGATTTGAAAATACTTTGCTCCACTATTTGATGTTATTTACTTTTTGTGTACTCATCCAAAGTCTTAGAAAGTCTGAGGATCCTCGTCACCCTGCTGACCATCTCCTTGGCATGTTGTGCCCATCTGAGAACGAGGCCATTATCTGGTTCGATTAAGACTCAATCATGTTTTGCATATGGACCACCATCACTTGTCATAAACTTTTAGCTGCAAGACTTGTACATATACCGTAGTCCCGCAAGGTTTCCGTGAGTCCTCCTGGCCCTTGCCAAATGCCTCATCTGTCATTTGCAGGCATCTACCCAGGCTCCGAGTGAGATGGGTTTAGACGCTGTGTGAGATTCAGGGCGCTTGGTTGGGGTTGCTTTACCCTGGTCCCTGTCGGTGGCTATTTGCCTCATTGCAAGTGTCGGTATCTGTATATGTATATGTATACCAGAGGGCCCATAGAATTTTCTATGTTTGGTTCTGTTCAAGATATTGGCGGTAAAGGGACGGCTATGGCCCTGTTAAAGAGGGAGGGAGGGAGAGAGAGAGAGAGAGAGAGAGAGAGAAAAGTCATGCTGTAGCCAAATTTACTTGTAGGATTGCCCGTATGAGACAAGGCATGGTGAGATAAGAGGAGCCATCCTGGGCTCATTATATCGTCTCATAGGTACTCGAGATAAGGAGGAAGTTTCTCAATGAACTGAGTTCGGATAATATGTACGTTTTATCCGGCAGTTCTATTCTGTACCTATGAACGAACCTTGGCTTGACTTCCCTGATGAATGGAAACCAATACGTCAGAAGTGTTAATGCCGACCGGCAAGCGCATACTCTGTATGTAGGATGTATATTGTTGGATGAACACGGGAACAAGGCAAGTAACAAACAAGAGCCACCCATTTCGGGGAGGCGGATCTTGTGTCTCTTGAGGAATGATCAAGGGCCCGTATGTTAAATCGGAGAACTCTGGCATGGTCCCTTCCTGAGTCAAGAAATAGGGGGCGTGAACAAAGGTGAACGGGATATTGTATGTACTGTGTGTATATGTATGCATACTGGAGACTGAATGAGACGAGACGAGACGAGACGAGATGAGATGAGATGAGATGAACAAAACAACACCATGCTGGTTTCCCTACCAAGGCCCAGTAAGTTCAGATGACGAGAGGACCTCTGCAGATGCCTCGACAAGGTAAAAACAAGTACGTAGTGTCACTTCACGCGTGGCCATCACTGGTTTGTTTGCCACAGACTGCCTGACCCCTGGTTCGAGCCAAGCTGCAGCCATTTTTGAATATGGAAACATGCTAATGCTGCAGTGAGAGGCATCTAGACTGCAAATCCACACACATTGGGTTTGTAGAGATGAGAGACAAACCCCGCCACGAGGCTCGCGACGCGCCTTGGTAGCAAATCAAGATTGAAGTGTATCAGGTTGAGTCTACTTAAGGCTTCGAGGGCCGTCTTCCCAGATGATGTGAACGGAAACCGGTGAATGGATTAAAAAGATAAGTCATCAAGGCCGTTCCAGGGGCGGGTGGGGATGTGATAGAGATGATGCAGTGCATACGAGTATGTATGGAATGACAATCTCAAGCGCCCATGAATTAAAATGTCTCCGGTGAGCATCGCTGTAACTGCTGGTTCCTTGGCGAGCGATAAGTCGGCATATTCCCTTTGCACTTTTATTAAACATCTGGCGACAGATCACCATGACCAAGGCTCAAGCCTTTCAGGGTCAGCAACAAGTTCCAGAAATCTCGTGATAGTTAGTCTTCTGCAACATGGAAGTGATCGACTGATATACATACAAAATGGTCAGCTAATCCTAGCTCGAGTATCTAGCCGTGTATGGATATCGTGAGTGAGTACACCTTGAATGTGATGGTAGTAGATTCACTGATACGTGTGGAGGCCCGACGCCTGACTATTCTCTGGAGTTCGAGTCGTATGAACACAACGATTACAGTTCTGACTGCCATGCTCAACAATCCTGACAACGGCAGCTGAATTCTGAATCCAAGCGAACTGGAGAACCTCCACTAGGTGGAGAATGAAACCACTGTGAGTTTGTATCCTACATCGTAACTGTCATTGGGCGGAACTGGGCAAGAATTGCAATGCAAGTGCTGATCATGAGTTAGAGCCAAACGACGTCTGAGCAGCAGAGAGCGTCCAAGTCGACTTCGTAGAGTACAGGGTGAATATAAATGCACTGGTCAGTTGTACATCACAACTATTCGCTGTATCCAAGCTCAGGATTGTGACCCATCTCATGTTGCCGATACCAGCGTATCCTCGTGAGCCAAGATCTTGGACAGCTGTTGAACGAGTTGCCGCAGCGCACATGATAGGTCCTAAGAATGATGTCGATTACAGACGTTTATCATTGACTGGAGATAATGTGATGCCCTGTAACAGGTATGTGGTCATGGATATAGCCTTTTGTGATATCCAAGTGCTCCTGGCTGTTCGGCGCTCTCTGCGTTTGCCCACTCTCACCTCTATTCCGACAGAAGACAAAAGTCCATAGTTGAGGTTGTAGCAGGCAGAGCATATGTTTTCGTGTACACAAGGCCCAGCAGAAATCCAGCAATCCACCAAGAAGTGGTAAAGTTCACGTCATATGTTTGTGAAAGTGAAGACGATGATCTCAAACAAGCCACATCCAAATACGCGACTGGTTTCATATTTAGGTGAGCCACTCAGGCTGGCTATTCGTGTGCTAGTTAGCTCAGCAAAGACAAAGTCCTCAGGCCTAGTTAGGACTTGGGAGTGCGAGAATGGTTCGATACTTGGCCAATCTACTCCGTATACCGGGTACGAATCGAGCACCTGGGGTAAAGTGGATGTACCCGGTAGAGACAGGAAAGGCCAGGGAGAGCCGGCATTGATAGGCTTGCACACTGTCCTTCTAGAAAACCACCGTGCCAAGCTCTGGTCTAAAGAGCCGTGGAGACTTCGCAAGCCGGGAACCTGTTGGGTTTAGCCTATTTATCAAGCTTCAATGCGCTCGGTATTGGCTATACCACACTTTCAAGCACTGGCCAGTCTTTAGTGTGAACATTGACGATTAGCACCGCGTCACAATAGCAGAGTTCGAGAGGTTTGGACAGGGTGCCGAGGCGAGAGGTTTGGTGCGGCAGAGGCAAAGCCACCTAAACGTGGATTGACAAGGATACTGAGAAGCCCATGCACGATCCCAGGGTTTCAAGCGGCCTCAAGGTCCAAATCGGGGGGCAGAGCCGACCTACCATGAGAAGTGCAAAAAGCACGCACCACACACTGATACTAGCCAGGCCTGCCAGGCTGCCAGGATGTCAGTAGCCTCATGACGACTTGAAGCCTAAGGCCTATGAAGCGGAAAGGAGGGACCAAACTTAACAAGAAGGACTAGGAGACTAGATAAGTATAATCCTCCCCAATCCTTCAGCCCTGATCAACAAGACACACAGTTGTCAATGGTGAAGCGCCAGTTCTTTATATAAACCTTGTTTGTGGCTGCAGAAGATGCTGGTGTATCCCCCACATATGCAGGTCCGATGCGTCCACGTCTTGTTTTGCTTTTTCTTGAAGATATAGTTGTGAGCTCCTATCCCTTAAATAACGAGGGAGCACCAGCGAGGTATTTCTGTGGGGTATATCCAATCAGGTAGCTAACATCAGAGATACTTTTATCAAGCTATTAATTATACCTAGATCTAGGTATCTCTGATAATGCAAGCTGCAGATCGCGACTTTAATTCTCACTGCTGTGCCTCCTTGAGGCTGGTATTTGTGGCGTAAAGATCAGCAGCCAATCAATACTGGGGCATGCCCCATAAAAGTACTTTGCTGGTGCTCCCTCGTTATCTAAGGGATAACAGGGCCAGTACAGTATCGATCCCAAATCATGAGACTTAGCTTAGTTGATAGTCAGCCCTGCTGATCAGTTTCAAGGGTGCTCCGAGAACGTGAGAAAAAACCGAAGAGTTCAGCTAGATCGAAATGCTAGGAGGGTGTTGCCGATAGCTCCTCGCGGCTCCGATGAACCTGCTACGTACCAGGGGACATCTCGGCCGGGGTGGAGTGTTCATGTCACGTTGAGAGAATGAACATCCATCGTATTGTAACTAATCAGTGCCGCAGAGCCCCTGAGAGACAAGAATGAAGACTGGGCGTTTATGGAAATGACCCTGATGAATAACAATAGCAGCCGCTAGATCCCACCAACTTGGGTAGAGTGTGGCGCTTAGGAAGTCTCATTAATTCTCATTGCTCCCGCTAGTCTCTCGGCCGACTCTTGAAAGCTTTGATCGTGCAGCTCCGAACTGTGGACACTAATTCTTATGGATAACTTCCGTTTGGTAATAATAGGTCGAGCCAGGAGCAACTACAAGGGGGACGAAAGAACTTCTCCGGAGATATCCACACGTCCGGAGTTGCTGTTGCTATGCGCCCTGCCTGGCCAGGGGAAGAAGGAAGATCATTTTGGAGATTCGAAATGGCCGTCTGAGGATACGATGCATGTCGTCACCTGTCACTGAGGTGAGAGAGGAGGCCCAGAAGATGAAATAAGTCTGGACTAAGAGAATCAAGGTAGCAACCCGTACGGGAACCAAGCACTGCAACTTAGGAGAGCCCGATATTGATAAGGATACCCAGGTTCCAGGCACCCCGCTAGGATCCTGTCACTAATCGATGGCACCAACCAACAGCCATCGGTTAGTTGGGATGATACATAACTAGGATCCAATGTCAACGAGCGGTCTGTAAGTCCTTCGCGGAAACGATAGAGAAGCCTGACGCTGATCTCAGCTGTTTGATACCTACTAGTTTTGGTCATGTTTTCTACCGATTCAGAGAAGCGAGGCCAAATCCGGTGAACCTATTCTTGTCTGGGTTGTTTATGCGGAGCCTTCAGGCTTCAGTTGCGTCTTTGAAACAGTGTATGCAGGTGCATGTATGCGATAAACCGTGACGCAATTGGATGGAAGTCGTGCGATGGTTGCTTAGGACGTCGACCACGACAACAAAAGCCTCCATGTTTGTGACAGAAACTCCTAGATCCTCGCTCTAGAGTTTCAGGCTCACCAAAAAAAGCACAAGCAGTTACTAACCTATCGCAATTGCACTGGTCGTCGTCTGTTCCATTCGGTCCCCGCCGGCCCCTAGTTTCCATTGTCAAGACAGGGTCCTGAAAGCCCCAGTCAAGCCCCAAACAACGCTGTTCCCGCTATGCTTAAGCGAAGCGTCCGCTAATTCAGGCACCTTACGGGTGCCCGTCTCTAGGTACCTCCCTAGGTAGGTAGTGCCTGACTTTCATTGCCTCCACTTCTGTTCATTCAGAGAAAGTATGACAGACAGGAGCCCTGTGTGACTGAAAGCACGCTGTGCAAATGGCAGGAAGCATGGACAGCGCCACCAAATGACAGGCAGGAACCAAGAGCTTGGACCATCCTTCACCTCTTTCTTGCTAGGTACCTTACCTTACCTTACCTTACCTACCGACTAACCTAGACAACTCACCAATCTAGCCCACATTAGAACACACCCGAAGCCTTCTGGATCCAACCCATATCCTATCGCCAGTCTCGCTTCTCGCCTTACTCGCCTCGTCTGAAAGGCTACTTTGAGCCCTAGGACCAGATGCTGCGTGCACCTAGACTTGACGGACATCTGTGTACTTACCCAGGTCCTGGAGAGAATATAGACCCGTAACTCTGGGTCGGTCCGGCACTGGTAGACCTTGACCTCTGATCTTTGGTCGTTGCCCCTGGTTAGCCTCAGCTTATCAATGAAGCCGACAAAAAGGAAGAAAACCCCATCTTACCTCAAGAAGAACAGCCCGCTGTGCCTCTGACTAAAATCAAGGATTTTACTGATGAATGCCAAGCCAGAGACTGGGACATCCAAAGCTGCAGAACAGGAACTCTCAACTTGAAGCAGTTCCATATCGACTGGTACCTTGCTGCTCTGGCGGTTACAGAACCAAGTACATACATACATAGTCGGGAGCCTATCTAGGTATCGAGGATTATCAGAAAGACCTTCATAATCGCTGTCGACCTGGTCCCTGCCACTTTCGCTAACCTGAGCCCGAGTTTCTGGTCATGGAACTTGGGACCCGCATGGCATGGCCTGGTGTCCCCTGGCATAAATGAAGACGTACGTACGTATTTTATGTACTAGTCTAGTCCTTGCAATAGATGTCTAATCTGGTGTGAGGAGGAATCCGCTTTTCAGGACCATTTAGTGGGAGCAAGGCCGAGAGGACCTTTGGGAACGAGACCGAGTACGCACCCTCGATCAAGACACACATCCGTGCCTGTCCAGCAGCTAAAAACAACAAAAGCCGGAGGAAGCAGACAGGATCGACAGATGCCTCGGGTAATGCTACAGTACTTAGAAAAGATGAGCGGCATCAGGGCATGCTCTTCCCCGGTTTGGTCATTTGGGGGCCCATACGTTACCATCATTTGGGGGTTTAGCCTGTCGGTTGGGAGCTTGGGGGTTGCTACTCCGTATTCTACAGGACTCTCGTCTTCATAGTCGCCATCCCCTCTGTGCGCTCCAATAGCACAGCTGGTCCAGACGCCAGCAAGATGCGCCGTCTGCCTTAAAAGAGATTATGCTGGTATTGGCTGCTCTGCAAGTTTGTGGGAGCCATGCCATGCCATGCCTGTCAGGTTTGAGTCAGCATTCAGAAACAGCATCCACAAGGGGACTCAAATCTTCAGCTCCGTTTCCCCACCATGATCCATCCCAACATCGACACCACCATCTCATCATTCATGCCCGCACCCCAGTCCTGTCACTAGCCACCTCCACATTGGCAACAACCAGAATGAGACCGGCGACTGGGGTTCGGCCGGGTCAGTCGTACAATTCTGGGCCTCCGAAGTCATTCTACTACCGGTCCTGTCCCATCTTCTAGACGCCTCACCTTACTTACTTCTAAGCTCGATCTCCTCCTTCCAAGTCCGTCCTTATTTCTGTTTATGTTACCCGGCCTATTGGGAGCATATCAATCACCATCAAGCTGCACCATCATCATTATTGCCGTCGTTGTTGACCGTTCACCCATACTGTCAACTAACACGGTATAACGGGCCACACACCTCCTAGAGTGAGTGCTTGGATCTGGTATCACTTGGAATGATCGGCTTCTGATAGCTCATCAACGACACTCCAATCATTCTTTTCTTGTCTTGTCTTTCCCGCAACATTGTCTCTCATTTACTCTGGTATAAGTTCTCTGAGACAAAACCAACAAACCGAATCACGACCTCAATCACCGCCAGATTTCACTCGTTACCAGCAGCATAGTTATGACTACTTCCATATACGACGCCATGAACGTTCCTCACATACCCGGAGTCCACCCTGTCGCCATTCCCCGACCTCAAGTTGGCATTGAGCGCCTTCCAACTCGTCGCATGAGCAATGAGCCACGCGAATCAATGAACTGCAAGTCGTGCCGAAAGCGAAAGGTGAGACATTGTGATGTGTTTGAAAGAGCTATGATTCTTACTAGCATTGCCACAGATTAAATGCAACCGACTCCGACCTTCCTGCGAGGCTTGTCAGGTGTTCCAATGCCCTTGCATTTATGGTAAGTTGCCACTTCATCACACAACTTGTGTCTTGTCGTTTTGGTTTGCTCAGCATCGCCGTGCCGGCCCCGACCCAGCAGCGAAGGCTAACTCAGCTGCAGACGCGGTCCCCAAAAAACGTGGACCAAAGACAGACGTATTGGAAGCACTTTTGAAAAGAGTTGACGGACTCGAGGCAAAGCTAAGAGAAAAGGGCGAAGACGATGTGTCGCTTGCAAGCTCAAATTTGCCAGGAGCTGGCAAGAGAGAAGCTTCTGAGAATGGTTCTCAAGTTACTGAAGTTGGCGAGTCGACAACCAAACGTGCCATAGTAGACGCGCGTGCGTCTCCTGGCGATACGGCATCACTTTCTCCGCATACTCCAATAGCTCGGTTTGTGTTGTAGTCGCTTTTCTACCCTGGCTTGATGACTGACTCGCTTCCTAGTGATCTGTCCCCCCCTCCAGCCCAAGCTGAGGTCTTGCTCGATACATATTTCGCCAGGTTTCATGGAAAACCATACTATATCGTCGATGAATCCTCTATCCGACAAAGACTTCAACTCAACCAGCTCCCTCGATTCCTCTCCTTTGCCATTTCCGCCGTAGCAGCGAGGTTTGTTTTCCCCTCAATAGCCCAGACCCCTATACTGACCGTATTCAGACACACCACCGACCCTAGTGGGTATCAAGCGGCTGCCAACCTTAGTGAAGACCTTGCAGCACGGGCTAGACGAGAGATCAACATCGACGAGCCATCCATAGATGGATTACAGGCGCTTCTGTTGTTGGTCAGTGCCTTCACTGCGACAGGAAAAGGAAAGAAGGCGTACATGCTTATGAGTAAGCAGCGGCATTGCCCCAGATGCCAGTCAATAGTGCTAACAAGATATAGCAAGTGCCACTGGCATGGCCATGGCGCTAGAGATCCATAAGGAAACTGAAGGGCAGGCTCGAATGACTCCAGTTGAACGCGAGATGCGACGCCGACTCTTTTGGACTTGTTACTTGCTTGACCGGTTTCAAGCAACCGGTTCGAAGCGACCCAGCCTAATAAGCGACAACACCATTATGCTGCGGCTTCCTTCTTGGTCGCCTAACTCATCCTCGCTACCCGTCGAAGGCGAGTTCTTCCAAACAGGCTCGAACCTGCAGTACTTCCAGGGCAGCGACAAGAAACCCCAAGGAAGCATGGGCATGCTCATCGATATCACACGTGTTCTTGGAAACACAAATCGATATCTTGCCGCTGGCGGCGTCAAGGGCGACTCTCACTTTCCATGGCACACACTCTCCACAATATCCAAGATCCGCCAAGACCTAGATGTTTGGGCTTCTGGAACTGAAGATGTCTTTTCCAACCTTGGCACTCTTTTTGGACAAGCTGACTCGACTATCCTTCTGCTCAGCAAAGTTATCTACCACCTGATCCACTGTCTCATTTATCGACCGTTTCTCCCCATCGACCTTGCAGAACTTGCAGAGACAGGACAGCATCAATCCTGGCAGATTGAAGCCACTAACATGTGCTTCCTTCACGCTAACGCTATCATGGAGCTGATCCAACTTGGGAAGCAATCGGGAATTGTTGACTGGCCGGCATTCATTGGATATTGCGTCTGTACAGCAGGGACAGTTCACGTTCACGGAGCCCACTACAGTCAGCAAGGAAACCAGGGCGAATTCAATGTCTTCAGCTCGGCAGCAGAGTTTCTGTCAAGAGAGACGCAATTCCTGGGTGAGCTGCGGTATGCCTGGGCTACAGTACAACACCAACGCGAGACACTTCAAGACATTAGCCACGCGCATGGCGAGTTGGTGAAGGCTCTATCTCGCAGCTCAATGCGCTATACACCGGGATTCCACAGCGAGGATTTCTTCGATCGGTACTCCAACATTGGAGGACCGGGTGGTCCTTCTTTCAGTTTCGATGCAGCCAATCTTCGCCTTGCAGACGTTGTAGTTGACATGGGTGCTGGACCAGCTGCTGAAGACACCCTCCGAAACAACGATGGATTACAGCGACCCAGTCTCAAGCGCAAGAACACGGCTCCACCAGGACCTATCAATCGGAGACGACCTGACGTGAAGGTTATTTCGAGCCTCGCGCCCTCTGCATCGGGACTACCTACTCCAGGCACTGCTCGACGATCATTCTCGTATACGTCGGGAGGGATGCCGCATTCATCGCCTGGCCTCCTTGCAACACCAACCTCAATCCCGACCCATCACGAAAACCAGGAGATGTACACTATGCATGACCACATGGGTGGTGAAGCATCCGCAAACAATGCGGCAGTCGCGGCGGCAGCGGCAGCAGGTTTCACCATGTCACCCACGTCGCATGCCGTTTCATCTCATAACATGCACCCAATGGGAGGCGCACCTTTCAGCCCACCTTACAGCTATGGCTCAGGGTCAAGCATTACGAATGCTGGACCAGGAATGATCAATGAAGCGAACGGAGGCTATGATGCTATGTTCGGAACAGTGCCCACCAACGCCTTTGGCAGCCCAGCGGCATGGCACGGCGATGACAGCCATACCAAGATGCAACTCAATCAGATTCGCCCGACAGCGACAAGCCCTGGAGCGCGAAGCAACAATGGTAGTACCGGAACAGGCCCAGGAGAGGAGAAGGACCCATTCCTGGCTCTTCTCGAGCAACTGGCCGAGAACGAAAATCGATCGCAGAACGGGCATGGAGGCGATCTTGACTTCTTCCTCGGTAACTCCACCGCCAACCCTTGAGAGCGACTGAGATAGGGATATTTACATTTTTCTTCTTCTTGTATTTCTTGTTTTTGTTACGATTATTACTATTCATGTACATAGATAGGAGGAATAAGTCGCTGGGCGATGCGCGAAGGACGCATGGCTCAGGAAGCTCAACGCGGCAATCGGAAATGAAAATTTGGGCGCAATGGACAAACTTGCAGCATTTACAGGCGAACGGGATGGTTGAGTCAATGGATGTTTCATGAGTGCGGGATCCTTGACAGACAACGAACTGGTATGAAATACTTGAAGAAAAGCATTAGCCACTGTATATTAGAATAGCTTGGAAGCATTGAACACGAACAGAGCAAAATGAGATATATAAAAAATAGTAAATTATTTTAGTAGTGAATCTGGGGTCTATTAATTGTTGGGTGATTATTTCCACCACGAGTCAGTGCAAGCAGTGAGCTAACAGTGTAACGGGTTAGAGGCTCATGGTTGTCATTGAAGATTCGGTAGAATAAGCTGGCCCTGTAAACTCCGAGGAAATCTTTCAGGGTTGGGATTGGAGCGCGTGGTGATTTTGAGTGATCATCAGCTCAATGGTACGTACCCTGATATGTGAGAAAGACTGACTGGGATGGAAGAAAGACGTGACAATGGTAACCTAGGTTAGTACAAACCTATCTTGAGGTTAGTCAAGGTGATAGTGCTAGCATCTCATGTGTTGTAGGTGGTAGCAGAGATGGCTACGTATGTACGGATACAGTAGGTGTAGGTACTGTACCTTAGATCGGGTTTCTCTGACAAGTGTGAACTCTGAAAGAAGCTTTCTCACTAGTGCCGACGGGCAAGATCTCTCCAACGGTGTTGCATTGCCAGGATCTGGGATCAAAGTGATTGACGTCCAGTGGAAGTGGAGCTGGAACTTGAGACGATTTGATGTCTACAGGCTACACAGGGGTTAGAAATGTATTACATAGTACTTTAGTAATAATCTTAGGGATTACTTCCTTTTTAATTATTAGTTAAGGTACTTAATTACTATATAATTTTCTAAGTAAATAAGATATTAGTATTTTATTTAGTAATTAATTAGATATCTCTAATTATTAATATAAGTTTATAGATA
>JAAQPG010000518.1:0-13804 GCA_013186905.1 Fusarium udum
GACTTTTTGGCTGCTTTTCTGCCGTCCGCTTGTTTTGCCGCTTGTTGAAAACAAACGTACAGTTTTGCTCGATCCGTACGAGGCTGCGAGGCTGACCCCCGGCTGTGACGATCTTGAAATGCCTGATCACGCCTCCAACGGCGGCGATGATGATGATGCTGTTAGCTCAGATGACGGATACAGCGAGGAAGAAGACCTACTTATCATAGGGATAGCTGCAAAGACTATTGAATCTGAAGAGAACAGAAAAAGGCCTCATTTCCCTACTGTTTTTGATCGCAGAGACATCGTCAACCCCGGCGGGTCGGTTGCGGCAGAGGAATTCGGTCAGAGGCTGCTGACAGGCCACGAGAGGAGATTTGTAGAGGAGCTTCAGGTCACAAAGGATCAATTCTATCAATTAGCTAACTAGATCAGTGTAAATACAAGCATGAAGGGATCTAACCGGCAAAGCTTACATCTGAAGCTGATAATCTTCCTGTATGTTATCAGTCAGGGCTGCACGCAGCGGGCAGCGGCACATCACTTCGGCATCTCTCAAAGCTCTATATCTCGGATAATGGCAACAGCTCTCAAAGCTTTTGCCAACATCCACAGGATATTTGTTATCTAACCGGAGCCAACAGATGTGTGCCACGAGCCTATAACCAAGCCCCGATGTCAGTACTTCTTCAGCTGTATCAGCGCTATAGATAGTACTCACATAGCGGCTTAGGTCCCTGAAGAAGGTCAGAGGAAGTGGTATAACAGAAAGTCCCTGATAACTCAGAATGTCCTCTGTGCCGTCCGCCTTGACGGGACTTTCTCGTACGTCCTTGCCGGCTGTGAGGGATCTGTGAACGACGCCTCGTTGTTGCGGCATGCTCGGTCGAAAAGCCTGAAATTGTACGCAGATAGATTCCTCGTTGGGGATGCCGGCTTCGGTGCCTGTACAGGACTTCTAGTCCCCTATATTAGCGTTAGATATCATCTAAATGACTGGAAGGTGTCACTGGAAGGACCTCAGAATAAGGAAGAACTGTACAACCTGCGTCACTCACGACTGCGAATCATCGTTGAGCTGACCTTCGGTCAGGTCAAGAGGAAATTTCGGATAATGCGATCTTCGCCGCCTGAATACGATATATACAAACAGATCCTGATCATATATGCCTGTACAGGCCTGTGGAATTTCCTAAAGTCATTAGAAGAGAAGCCGGCGTTAAAGAAGTCACAGGAGGAATACCTACAGTCAATGACAGCTTAGGCACGAGATAATCTCCCCAGCGACCCCGAGGTTTTGAGAGATCAGATCGCAACAGATCAGTGGGAAGAGCATTTGGCGTATATTAAAGAAATGAACAGATATAATGAAGCTATTCTCCAACGAGAATACAAGGAGCAGCTTAGTGAAGAGGAGTGGATTGCAGCGAGACCTTTCCATCTTGAAAGGTGATGTTGAGGGAAGTTGGTAGGTGAAAAATGAAGCTGCTAGGAAGAAGCTGTGATAATCATGAAAAACCCCACCTTTTAACAGCCAAATCACGTTTTTCCTAGCCTGCATAACAGATAGGTTAAGGTTAAACCTCTCAAAATGAGCCCCTTTAGGGAGGGATTTTATCACCATGGTGTTAAGTCTCTAATTGATATCAGTTTTACTTCAAATTTCTAGAGCGTTATAAGCAGCTTCAGGGCTATCCAAAAATATATAAATCATCAACAGCGCCTTATAATTAACAAATCCCCCCATGTAATCTCCAATAGACCTCTTTTGGGTTAATATGCAGTCAGTTTCATGATAACCTCAATTCAGAGGCACAGGTGTGGAGGGGTAAGCCCACTAGCCGGCGGCCGCTAAATTAGTCGCATTAGTAGGGGAATTAGCTTAATTAGTACTTTACTTCCTAATTGAATTAAATTATCTACAGAAGGCCAAATAAATTCATATTTTTTATATATTATAATTCAGGTGTAATTAACTTATATTCCAATTTTTAATAAATTTAAAGCTATCTACGCAATTTTGTGGCATATCATTCAAAAATGCAGCTTCTAACTAGTCTCACAGGCCAGTGGGTCAATTAGCTAAAGCTGCATAACCCAGCCGCAGGGGATTCCAAATTCAACAGCTACACTAAAAGCTTCATATCTTCAACCTTACCACAAGATTAATATCCTGCATTTCCAACAGCACAAATGCCCTCAGGGGAAAATAAACTCGCGCATCTTATTCTACAGGTTAAACTCTGTATCTTGCGTCATTTCCAGATCTTCCTGCTGACTTCTAAGCACTAGACATCCAGACTTTGTACAAAAAAGTCGCTCCTTCATCCTCTCGTTAAGAGTATTATAAAAGACTGCACGCATACTATCCCCAAGCAGCCAGTCAAAGAAGGTCTCTATTTCTCCCTCATCTACTCTCTCCAGAAACCTCGTCTATATATCCTACACTGCTGACTGTATGTCATCTGCACCAATAGGTCTCCAACTTCTCTCTCGACTCATCACCAACTTGGAGACTGCCTTCTCTATCAACCCTGCCTGTAGATCTACAGGTCGGTGAGGTCTCCATACCTGTAATGGCAACTAAGAGTCTCTGGAGTTGCTAGTTACCTGCAATAAGGGATAACCTAACGGCGAGGAAGTCAACTGAGAAGTCTAAGATGACAATAGAAGAGGAGTTGCTGTGACTTCACGGAAGGGCGAAGGTAATAGCAGAGTATATGCATCTCGCTGTGCAGCTTCATAAGCAGATAGCTGACTATTTAACTCTAGGTCTTCGTCCATTTAAGAGTCTATTTAAGACTCTTCCATGTCGTTACAGAGGGTTAACAGGCCTGTAATATCAGTGACCTCAAGAGCTGTGAGTCCAACTTCCTGTACACCATCAAAGGCCCGCTGATACAGATCTAGGTTCTGCAATCTGTTGCGCTTAATAGCGCTGGCCCCGACTCCATGCTTCTTCAACCACCAATCCCAATTCTCATCAGTGGTAGTAACAATGCCCAGCTCATGGTTATAGCCTGCACCGCTCATCTCCCTTATTATCACAAGGAATGCCTTCCAATTCCTCAGCAGTTCACCAAGCTTACAACTGACCTTCACCTGGTTAAAAACATGCAAAGCAAATCGCTTAGTAAGTTCACAGCTAATATTAGTGTGGATAACCTTTATCAGCTAGGTCTTCTCATTCTTTAGCTCCCCGCTAACCTTCTTTACACCGTAGCTTTTAAGGAGATACTGTATCTCAGCCCCGGTCTACCGTGCCTTTAAGCCGTGTTTCTATACATCCTTTTAAGGAGCTCTTCATATCTTCTTTTTAGATGCATTTTATCATGCTCGTAGACGCCGAATAGGAAGAGACTGACTTGGAGCAGGCTGACTTGCCAGCACCTCAATCTCTTCTTTAGCCTCACTTTCGCTCGCGGTTAAGATCTCTTCTTCGGGCTAGGCCGGGGGGGGGATAGATTGCTGTGACGAAGCAGGCATCATCATAGGTTCTTGGTTATGTGAGGCTACAACGGTATTGCTAACTTCAAACGATTCCTGACAGTCACACCGCTCGACCCCTCCTCTGTTGACCGCCTTCCTCATCGATCGAGCCCCCAAGACCGACTAGGGCTAGTACAGCGGGTCACGCACAAGCCGGTACAACAGCTCACTTATGCAAGTGGCAAAGTATATGTGCGCCGGATCGAAGGCGCCGTACGTATCGATTGGATCAGGGCCTTGGCTGTTGTATTGAGTTGTCTTGTTCCTGATGCAGCACAGCCAAGCATCAAGCAAGCTCTCATAGTGGATGCTCTCCCCCACGCCCACGCCCCGCGATATGTAAGAGAAGCATGGGTCTGCATGGGGAAGAGCTCCTTACAAAGTTATGATCCTTGTCAGGGCCGCGCCGCCTGAGGGGTGTACAAGTAAACAATCACATGGGAGTTGAGCCCATGATGAGCGCTAACTACCAGGTTTATTCGCATCATACGGGCTCGTGGAATTACACTAACTATCAGTGATCATGCAAAGCTTTTTTGAAAGGCAGACAAGACAGTCGTTCAGGTACTCGATACTAATAATGGCTGGAAGCCAAGTCCAGATTATACGGTCGACTCATCATTCCTACCACGATGGTCACCCACCAGCTTGGCTCGCCTAGTCCTCTGTTCCGTGATTCAAGAATATTTTTGTCCCGACCCGACAGACGAACCAGTAATTGCAACATATATATCCCCTACGTGGTTGATGCTGGTCTTACAAGTGTGGGATGGCGACCATGGAGATGGGACAGGCTATGACGGAACACATCATGCTTAATAGCTTGAACTCGATTGTTAGCCAAAGGTGAGGCTTAGAAACTGCCAGTCGCTGCTCGAGCGACTGGATTCTAGATACCTAGGTAGCTTGTGTTTCCATCCGTTCATAGGCATGACTATATTCATGTGGTGATGCAGTAGTCCTACATATGACTAGAGACGCGCCTATCAAGACCTGAGCTGATTATCAGCCGACCCAACAGTGAAGCTCGATTGACCTTTGAGGCTCTAGAGATCCAATTGCTGATTGCACAGGCATCTGAGTCTACGTGAGAATCGATGCGTGTTGGGTTGACAGAACGTGATAAGATGCATGGCTTCGATTCGCATCCCTACATATTCAATGGACCGAAGGTGCTGCCTTGGTCGAAGCTATCAGCAACTCCTCGAATACTATCGTGAGCTGAAGAACCCGCCATGGCCAAGCTTATCAGCAGCGTTGTTGTATGGTTGGCTTAGACAAGGTCAACATGCTTTCAAATCCCTGATGATTGTGGGGATCATGGTAGCAAGGCTCAGAGCATTCGACACGTATAGCAAGAAAATGACGCGTGCCGTTGAACAGTCAAACGACTCGTGGGATCGTTTCCACGGCCGCTCAGGACGATTCCGTTACTGTTACTGTACCTAAGCCTGACAAGTCGGGCCTTTCGTTGCAGGGCAGGAAAGCCTGCCTGGCTCGAAGTGACGATGCCGGATGTTCAGATAAGGGCATGTGAGAGAACAATGCTGGATGGTTGCTTCGAACTTATCACGCTGGATGATACGTGAGGATAGTGTCCGTCATCAACTATCGTCTTCTGGCATGTGATGATGCTTCAACGTGCTACCAAGGCTTCCAATTGTGACAGACTTCAGAGATGAAGGTCCTGAATGGATGAAGAGTGGCTGACTGATCTCAATAAACTATCGGCACTTTTCTGCCTATCCGAAGGCTTGCTTGGGCCTTGCACACCACCAAACATGAATACTACCACGCCACTCACGCAGAGACCGGAATGTTCGGCCGTCGCAGCTGCAGTCGACAGGAGCTTGTTAAACCCGGACGAATCTTGAGAGCCTCATTCTTAGACCAACCTCTAAGTTGATACTGCATAATATTCTTGATACGACAGTGAGAAATGCAACCACCAGCAGACTTCGCATATAGGTGGGTAGCCAACTGATTTTCTTCAGAAAGCATGTGAATTCGATCTCACAGTACCTTGCACTCTCTGGTTTCGGATAAGTTCCTGGATTACGAAAAACAACTACTCCGTAAAATTAAGCCGGATATGATGAAGAGGAGGCTGACTCTCAGCCTAGGGCCCAAACTCCAAGAGCTTTGGAGACTAGTAAAAGGCTTCACCAGTGAAGAAAAAGCACGTTTACGACAGGGATTCCCATAAAGAGCTCAATTTCCAGGGTTCGAAAGGGAAAAAATCTTTGTTCGGGGCAATACGGATATGCCGAGCAAAGCCCTCGGAAGAAATCGTGTTGAGACCAAGCCTTTAGAGCGACCTAGTGAGCTCCACATCTTCTTTTCATGGCGCCTAGAAAACCTTCAGTCAAGGTTCTAACTTGGGGGGGCGTGGAGATTAGATTGAGCGCCAAAGCCGCTGGACCGAGGATAGCAACTACCGGCATAGCTTTGCGGTTTGCTCTTGTTTTACTTTGACGCACTTGCACGGGCGGTCCTGAAGCAACCCTGGGTGTAGGCCGAGGTACTACATGACGGCATTCCAAAGGTGAGGCGAGAAAGGTACCGGGCTCGCAGATCCCGATCTCGGTGACTGATACATATAATTTTGCTTCCCCGGATTTCGACACACGCCCTGTCGATGTTCCCCAGAAAAAAGTGCTGATCTATGCGTGACGGTGTGGATGTAAAGCAAAGCAAAGGGACCCTTGAGAGCCATGACGATGGCTTCAGCAGAGAACCACTCACACTGAAAAAAAAAGAAACTTTTCTCCAAGAGGAAGTTCCGAAAACTGAGGTCGTTTCCGACCGGCTAAGAAATCTGCTCTACTAGTCAAGAACCCAGTTCTTATGACTGTACCTGGAATTCATGTGTCATTCTTACATACTTGGTAATCAAGGAAATCTGGACATCAGGAATAAACTTTTCAGACTTGAATTGTCTATGTCAAGAAGTTCTAATGCGACTCCTTTGAATCTTTGGATGGTTTCTCACATGCATTTGGTCGTCAGTCACATGTTCCGTGATGGTCAAGATGATGAAAGTTTGGCTATGTATTGTGAGACTGCTCTAGCGTAATACAGAGGTATAGTTGTTCATGCCAGGGATTAAGACAATCTCAGCAGGCCCTTTGGTGTGCTCGTAGCCGCTGCCGCAATTCATATGGACAAGTCCATGTGAATATCTCATCAGGATAGTTTGTGAGAACTCAGAAGCACAGTAGATACACAGCGTTGAGAATGATTGAGAATGAACTGTGCTGCAACTTGGTCACCGTTCACTCTGTAGTAGCGGAAGAGTTCTTCTGATCCATCTCAACCGTCAACAGACACTGTTGAGAAGAGTTAAGATCTCAGTCATCACTGCAACTTACCTTAACATGAATATCAAGTGCCCAGAAGTCGAAAGACGTCAGGAGTATACGTAGAATTAGGGGGTATATTTGAATCACCAAAGGGGTTGTGTAATACAACGCTGGCTCTGAACTACGAGTCTTTCCGTCGAGACTTGTCTCAAGTGAGACTGAGCCTTCTGAACTCGTCAAGAACCGTCTAGTTGGTAGGGTTAGAGTCGCAGCTTGTGTTGAACTGTGATCAATGAAAGTGAACTCTTCGTAAGATATAGGAATTGCGGCTGAAGTGTTGTGCTTCAGCTCAATCCTTTTGAGTGTCTCGCTGCCTTGTCATGGCGAAATTGAGCCTTCATGCCAACGCCGTTGCATGATCCTTTTGGCGATAGACTACATAAGTTTTGTCCCATAGCCAGGAGAGATTAGTACTGATTATACCACTGACTGGCTGGCTGGACTTGAAACATTTGTGTGATTCATAGCCGAGTCTACAGAGGTATCCTGGGTTCTTTACCCAGGATTATGTTGTTTATGCTACCCAAAGACTGCATAGCAGGGTGAGTATGATAGTTCATGATATGAGAAACAGCTGTAAGAAGTTTAGTATCCCTGTTCTGGGTTGAAATGCGCTTTCTGGGCGAATATATATGTAAATGGTATACTTCAGCCCCCTGGATCTAAAGAACGAGGTTGTGGGAGGCCCTTACGTTCTTGTGATCTTACCACGGCGCACGATTTATGAGCAGATGAACTATAAGCCATCTAACGCGCAAGTTGTCTATATCTAGCGGATCTCCCAAGTGCTACGATTGTAGCGAGATCGGTCACCCGATATCAATCGTCTTGGCTGAGGTCAAGGTAGCTGAGACCGAGACAGCAATACGTGTTAGACTCATTGACAACGCGGAGGTCCTTCACTCATCAATATACGAGGCAGAGCGCAGTGTGTATGAAGGTGTAATGATATCCTTAGTACATACATACATACATATATATATATATAACCGCTAAGTGTGAAGAGGTACAATGGTCCTTGATATCCAGGACTGGACAGGTAATTTCAACGGAGAGGCTCTTATAACCCCCAGGAACAGTTTGAAAGTGACAAGAATCTCCAGCTGGACTTATAAGCTGCCCCAAATGATACAAATGGCAGTCTGAAGTATCGATTGGAGGTCCAGTGTTGGCTACAAGGCTGAAAGTGAGGTCGGATGCCTTTGGGTCTTGAAGATGGCATGGCGAAGTCAATTCGTGGAAGTAAATGGAAGGCTTACACGAGCAGAACAAGGCATAATAATTTATCCTTCTATCCATTGTTTGTCATTGTTGAATGTATACAAAGAACTGTTATCATAAAACGAGGATAAACATATGCAGGCTTGCCCTCAACTGCTCCGCGATGAATGTAAATGACAGCACACAAAGCTTAGAACCGACTATAATTACAAAGGTCGCCTAGTCAAGCCGGCTTCCAGGATATGATACAAGAACTCAGATTTCCTTTGCACACTACTCCAGTCCGGAATGGTTGCAGGGTAAAGACTTCAGACTTCGTAAGTCGTTGAACACTCAGGATATAACAATTACCACTTCACTCCAAAGAAGCTGAGTTTCTTGCCACCTTTGGAGGATGTTGTATCCTCTTGCTCGAGGTAGATTCTGTCATGCCCTTTGATGTCGACAAAGAGATATTTGTACTCAAAGTCACTATAGCCGCGGTATTTGACCATATGAAGCCGTGCAATACCGTTGTTCTTGGGACCATCAACCTAAAGCTGTTAGTTTATCTGGTTCACAGACAACGGCATTTGACGTACATAGAAATGCATCATTATATGCTGGTCTCCGCGAGCATCTGTCGTTTCCGTAGATCTAGCCAAGTCAGCAATTTGACCTGTTTACACATGACGGCCATGCTCACGCAACAGGACGTGCCCTCCTCCACTTGTTGAATGTCTCGTCTCCATGTGCTGTAATCTTCTTGGAGTCGCCCATGAGTTCGATTATACGAGGGTCACGTTTGATCTTGTCAACTGCGCGGTTGAAGTTGGAGATCTTGCTATCAGGGGAGAAGACGTCCGTCCAGAGGAAATACGCTACACCACCCTAAAAGAAGTACAGTGTTCGTCAATGCCTCTTGTATGTGCTGATGCAAAAGCCACTTACAGTGAGGACGAGACCAACGAGAATCATGCCAAAGTTGAAGCTCTGCTGTGTCGCTCTCGCCGCCTTCTCTCCCACCGAAAGCTCTGTCCAAGGTACATATCCATTATCGTTGAACGGTGTCACTGCTCTTCGTTTCGATTTGGAGCTTTGAGGCGCTGCTCCTAAGCCTTGCTGTGTCGCATAGTATCTCGAGACATGGAAAGGTCGAAGCGTTGATGGTATGCCCCGGAAGGCTATTGATCCGGTCGCGATGAGATTTGTCGTCGTCGGTTTCATCCTGGCGATTCAACAATAGCCATTGTACAAAGACAATTGCCTTGATTGATTGATTGATTGATTGATTGCGAGTCAGCTAAACTGGGGTGATCGAGCTGTTTAACAAGCTCAATCAGAAGCTCAAGTTGCAGCGTTATTGCGGCTCCACCGCCGGGCAGAATTCGAGGTGGGGTTGCCAGTCGTGACCAAAACAGGCCTAGCGTCTTTCGATATGCCACCTTATCGACAACTGCCCTTGACTACACTTCTCCTTAATTCTCGACTGTGTCTTGTCCTGTCCTGTCTTAGCAATACGAAATACCCCCCCAATCCAATTCTGTCCTGTCGTTGACACGTCGCAAATACGCTAGGATATAACTCCCCTTTTCGCGGTGACGAGACCTCTTCTGTTTCTGCCTTTCTGTGTCACCTCTATACTCCCGCCTTATTACGGCCTAATAGTCAAGATGAGCGCCCTTGCTTCAAAGCAGCAGTCGCTCAAGATCTTTGAGAAGTTAAAGACTAAGCCTGCCAACAAGGTATGCACCAATTTGTTGTTTTTGCGCATTCAGGAGAGACGTTAGCTGACCATTGCGCCTACTATCAGATCTGCTTCGACTGCGGCCAGAAGAACCCGACATGGACATCCGTCCCCTTTGGCATCTACCTCTGCCTTGACTGCTCCTCCAACCACCGAAACCTTGGTGTTCATATCTCATTTGTGCGATCAACGAACCTCGACCGTACGTAGACTTCAACATATTCACCACCCTTACATAATTGACTTCAGTGCTGACGAGTTGCAACAGAGTGGCAATGGGACCAGCTCCGAGTTATGAAGGTTGGCGGTAACGAATCTGCCACCAAGTTCTTCCAGCAGAATGGCGGTACTGCGGCGCTCAACAGTAAGGATCCTAAGACGAAATACCAGTCCAACGCCGCCACAAAGTACAAGGATGAGCTCAAGCGCCGCGCTGCGCGAGATGCCCAGGAGTATGTTTCTACGTCGCAAATGATACCCCTGTTTTCAGCTGACATGTGTCTAGATACCCCAACGAGGTTGTTATTACTGATGCCATCGACGACGGCGCCGCTACCCCTGCTGGTGAGCCCGACGACGACTTCTTCTCTTCTTGGGACAAGCCTGCTATCAAGCGACCTACTCCTCCTGTCTCTCGCACCGGAACCCCCCCCGTCGTCGGCCGCACTCCCTCTCCCTTCCTAAACTCGGGTAACGGCAAGGACATCGCTCGTACAGCTTCGCCTCTGTCCCGATCTTCCACTGGCGACAACAAGCCCGCCAGCCGAATCACTACTTCCGCCGCTCTACGCAAGACGACCACTTCCACCGGTCCCCGAAAAGCCAACGTTCTCGGTGCTAAGAAGACCACCAAGCTGGGCGCAAAGAAGGTCACTAGCGACGTGATTGACTTTGACGAGGCGGAGCGCAAAGCTAAGGAAGAGGCTGACCGAATTGCGAAGCTCGGTTACGATCCTGATGCTGAGGAGGATCCCGCGACCAAGAATGCCTCAGGATCTGGTGCCGCCATCATCTCTCCCACTCCCGTCAGCCCCAGCCGTGGCACAAGCTCATCACATACTCGCCAGAAGTCTGACGCTGAAGTTGAGCGATTGGGCATGGGCATGGGCCGACTGGGATTCGGACAGGTTGGTGGTCCCAAGACTGCTGCTGCCCCCAAGAAGAACGCCGGAGGCTTTGGTTCCGTCGGACCTGTCAAGGCCGCTGCTGTTGGTAAGTTTTAGAAAGAACACAAAGGCATAGATCGATACTAATTCGATGGTAGATGACTCGGAGCGATATGCTCGCGACAAGTTCGGTACGCAGAAGGGCATCTCATCCGACGAGTTCTTCGGAAAGGGTGCCTATGACCCCAACTCTCAGGCCGAGGCCAAGACCCGACTCCAAGGCTTCGAGGGCGCAACCGCCATTTCATCGAATGCCTACTTCGGCCGACCAGAGGATGAGCCCGAGGAGGAATATGGCGATCTCGAGTCTGCCGCTAAGGACTTTGTGCGCAAGTTTGGTATCACAGCTGGTGACGATCTCGAGAACCTCACACAAATGGCCGGCGAGGTGTCTTCACGACTCCAGGGAGCCATTCGATCATACCTTGGGAACTAGACGAACTTTTCCCCCCATTGGTTCGAAGTTGAGGTGTGCGTGACTGTTTCTCAAGCTGAGAAGCGTCCTGTTGGTGAAAAGGCAGCAGATGAGAAGAACAACCAAAAGAGGCGTGCGCCTGTTTGATTATCACTATCGAGCGAGAATTGGTGCACGGAGAAGATGCTCTTTGGCATGAATCTGGGGTCGGGATGCTTTTTGGAGCTGGCGTACATGTGAAGTCAAAGTTGACTGCTTGGTTACTCGAAGTATGAAATAGATTTGATGTTTTCCTAGTTTATGAAATCAAAAACGTATCATTTTGGTTCATTGTGGTATGGTAGTTCTTGCACCGAAGAGAGTAGAGTGACCTTTACAAGGATAGATAGATGTCCGTTCAAGGAGACGTTATGAGGAATAACAATCCAATTCAGTTGCTGCTGCTAATGGTAAATCCAAGCAAATTATGCTCGTAGTCTACAAATATACTAAAAAATCAAGGATAAATGACAAGACATGGTATCTTATAGGTTCTTTACAGCTTGGCAATCATCTTGTTGCCCCTTTGCAACCAGGCAACAGCGTCGTCTACGAACTCGTCCACGACAGCCTTGGCGGGCTTCTGCTCGTTGACAACAGCAGCGCACTTGCCCATGAGGTAAGGTCGGTACTTGTCCAAAAGATCCTCATCGTCATCGCTATCGTTATCACTAGCAGCCTCAGCGAGCTTGTCGAGGTCAGCCTCGTAGGGGATAACACCCTTGGCGACAAGCTCCTTGATCTCGGCCTGACGGTTGACCTCCCAGTCATTGATGTAGTCGTTGTTACGGACACGCATGGGACGGCCAGTCCAGATGATGGTGCGGATGTTGTCGTCGTGGCCAGATGTGCGGACAGCCTCCTTGTGAGCCTTGGGGGCACCAGCCTCATCAGTGAGGATAAATCGGGTTCCGACCCAGACAGCGCCAGCGCCCATCATGAGCGAAGCAGCGAGGAGCTGACCGTTGTGGATACCTCCAGCAGCGATGACCTGGACGGGGCCGCCGGTAAGAGGAGACTTGTGCTTCTTGCAGATGTCGACAACAGCGGGGATGAGGACGGTTGTGGGGATATCGCCAGTGTGGCCACCACCCTCACCACCCTGAGCGCAAATGATATCGACGCCGAGGTCAAGGCACTTCTGGACATGCTTGACGTGACCGATCATGTTCATGTAAACAATGCCATTGGCGTGGAGCTTGTCGACGACAGCCTTGGGGGGGACGCCGACGGCAGAGACGAAGAGCTTAGCGCCCTCCTCGATGATAATGTCGACGAGCTCGTTGAGCTTGCCCTTGGTGTAATCGTAGCTGCGAGATCATATGTCAGCGCTTTGTTCGTCGCTAGTGAGATCTGCATGTGATTGCAAAATCTCGAGGCCGAGGGCCCCGAATTTGGGGTAGACTTACTTGGTCTTGCGAGCGCTGCCGCCGACCTGGGGAAGAAGCAGATCAACACCGAAGGGAGCGTTCTTGTCGTTGAGGTAGCTCTTGAGCTCAGCGATTTGCTCGCGCAGCATGTCAGGAGTGTATCCAACACCACCGATGACACCGAGACCACCAGCGTTGGAGACAGCGGCAGCGAGCTTAGGGCCGGCGGCAACGTTCATGCCCGCGAGGAGGACGGGGTGCTGGATCTTGAAAAGATCGGTGATAGGGGTTCGGAGCTTCTCTGTGAGGGTTAATGTTAGCGATTGCTGAGGAATCTGGGGATTGCGCTGATGACGTACGTGGTGAGGCCATGTTGTCTGACTGTCTATTTGTCTTGTCTAGATGATGCTATCGTGTCGCGTATGAAGAGAACTGACTTGTTGCTTCTGGTGGTGGAATCAGGAGCAAGATTGATTGATAAAGAAGCGGGAGAATCGAGGATGGAGAAGAAATCCGGGGTATAAAAAGAATCAGCAGATAGAGAGGGGGTTTCGCAGGGAAAGAGGTTAGAAGCACGGTTCGCGATGGCAGGAACTACGAAGGAGGGACCACATGCCGAGGTCTAGTCTCTAGAGTCTCGTCTCAGCCTGAGCAGGAAGAGTGTGGAGTAGGAGCAGTTCCCGCATTGGGGATAGTGTCACTTTGAATCCGGAGAAGATGCCTCGGGACGAAAGAGGAGAAGCTGCTAACAATTTTTGAAATGGAGTGAAAATGGCCTGACTGTTAGCAACGGAACTCGGTAAAGCCGAAGCACCTGCTAAAATGATTGTGCTGTTCTTTTCGTTCTCAAACCTACCCAAAATGGCAAACTTTAGTAATCTATCGAGGTTTGGCGGGGCCCAATACCTGAACCGGGCCCGGTACATCTAGTGCCACGTGACCTTTGTACCGGGCCCTTTAATCGCATGCTCTGATTGGCTAATATAGCATATTAGCCACTTTATAGACCTCCAATTAGAAGATAGAGAATTAAA
>JAAQPG010000519.1:0-114704 GCA_013186905.1 Fusarium udum
AAAAATAATTAAATAATTAAATAAGTAAATAATTAAATAAATAAATAATTAAACTTTTTATAAAATCTTTAAAAGGTTATAAAAAATGAACTAGCTAATTGCTTTTTTAATAGAAAATTCTCTTTTTTAATACTAAAGATAGCTTTTAAAAATAGGCTAAGAAAAGTTATATTAAGAGGCATAGTAAGAAGACTATTAAGTCAAGCTAGGAAGACCAGGATAACAGCCTGTTAGCATTAGGCTCTTGTTTACTATAGAACTAAGTAGACCAAGAAAACTCAACAAGTACAGGATTGTGATCTGACAGGATATTTCCATCAGGCTGAACAAAGACCTTAGGAACATAGTTAAAACTCTTTGCTGTAAGCCTTACAGAGCTACCCGAGCGATAGCTATAATCTCGTTAGCATATTACAAGCAAGACATTGAACCGAAACTGAAGATGGTGACTTACAAAACCTTATCAACAATCTCACATGTGTTATCAGCGGCAGGGACCTTGCATGGGTTTGCAGTGGCCCCGGCCGTGGGAAACTTTCCCCCCTTAATGAGCTGGACCCAAGAGTCGCTGAAGCCAGCATTGGTCAGTTTGTTGATGCTTCGACCTGCATTGGTCCATCTGTCGTTGGTATCACCAGCCACGATGACGGCTCTTCCCTGGGAGTTTGCGTTGATGTAGGCCAGGATCTGATCGATACCTGCAGAACGAGCATCGACGTCACCTTGATCCGAGCTAAGTGGTGGATGGTCAGTTGCAGTTCAATATGCATCAATCGCCTTACATACCCAGCATCAGCATGAAGGTTGTAAAGATCAACCTCAACGCTCTGAATCTTCATGCGCATGAAGCTGAAGCCCTTGGGGGTCAAACAGTCGCCAGAGTTCAGGTTGCACTTGTTCCACTTCTTGCGGACAAGACCAGTCCAGTCATAGTTGGCGACAGTGTTGAGACCATCGCCAAACGGAACGCCTCCAGAGGTAGGAGTACGGTAAGGATGGTTGTCAGTCGCATAGATGTAGGCATGATAGTTGAAGTCCTCCTGCAAATGAACAATATCATACTTCTGGGTGGCAAGGACGGTACCAATGAGGTTGGCGTTGGTTCCCTTATCACCAGGAACCTCGTTGTTGTTGATGATAGCAGGAAGTCCAGCGACGTTGTAGGTAAGGAAGTTGAAGTTTCCGGTAGTCTGTCCCACTGAGAGACCACAAAGAGCGAGGGCGGCAGCAAGGAGCCGGCTGGACATGATGCGGATTGAAATATTTTCTTGGCTTGTAGGTGATCAAGACTGAAGCTATGATGATTTCTCTTGTATTCACCGTCTATTTATGGGGAGAGCGACATGAAGAGGATAACAGTAAGTCCAAGCTTCATGAGTCGATCTGTCATGTTTAAGTCCAAGCTTCATGAGGCGATCTGTCATGTTGCATCGTGATCAGCATAATACCTTCCTGTCGGGGGTCCAAAGCCGGACCTCGTGAAGTGATATCGCGGCTTCAAACTACAGAAGCGATTGTTGTCCGAAAAGCAGCTTCTTCTTTCCAACTTCATAAACCGCGGTATATAGAGACTATCACATTTACGCACTTCGTCAGTGAGGCACGTAGATTGATTCTTTTGTTTTACTGGTCTACTACAGCTCTTGAAGCATTTCCGAATCTGGCAATTGGCCCGTCTTTACCGAGGTTTTGACTTTTCCACCAATGCATCGATGGATACCAAGCTTCTTAGCATTATGCGACCGAATAAGTTACTCCCTAGAGAACACGTGCCGTACTATCCCCTGCTCGGGCCGTTCGCTATCGCGGCACAGTTGATAGATCTCAACTGACATCGAAGCGGAAGGGCGGAAATAGAGAGTCTGGATGACATTCAGTATATACAAAATTGGAGTTTAATTTACGGGTCGAGCAAGGGCTGTCGTATTTCTATATATTTCTCCTCATTGATGGACGTTGAACTTCCTCTTTGCTTGTTTATCTGTACACTCGTTCCCAAGGACTTTGATCCATCAATAGAGGCAATATGAGAGGCCCACTTGTTGCTATCGCCCTGCTGGGCTCAACATTCTCCGCACGCAGCGCAGGAGTCGGTACTTCGCTTGATCCCTTTCAAGCTGTTCTATTGCCCGATGGCACTTCGGCCAAGAACCCTCTGGCCCATGTTGGAGCCAACGGCCCATGGCACATTGGTAGGAGGCATCAAACCGGAGCTGAGTCTTTTGTCTAACAGATTCAGGCGAGCAGTTGACCGGAATATCCTCAGCGGTCCCTGAAGGATGCCAGGTCGACCAAGCTGCCTACGTGTCACGCCACGGATCCCGCTATCCTGACCAGGGCGCTCACAATGGATGGCTCGAGATAGCTCGCCGTGTAAGAGATGATCAACAGTTTTGATCACCGAAAAGTCTGACCAACAATTTAGTTCCGAGGGTCCAAGTACACCGCAACGGGACCGCTGTCTTTTATTCACACTTGGGAGAGCCCTCTCACCAACCCTGAGATCCAGATCGCTCAGCTAAGCAAGACTGGGTAAAAGGAACTGTTTGATATGGGTTACACCATCAGAACTAGGTAAGAGCTCTGCATTGTCAGCTTTTGGGAACTTGACTGACTCAAAAAGATACCCTGATCTGTACCAGGAGGGTGAGGACTTCATTGTGTGGGCCAACAACTACACAAGAGTTCTCCAGACTGCACAGCTCTTCCTTCACGGGTTTCTGGGAACCAACTCTTCCCTGGGAACAGTTGTTTCCGTGACCGGCAAAGGTGTCCCATCTCATCTGGGCGACACCCTTGCTCCATCTGATATGTGCCCTACCTTCGTCGATGACAGCAGCAAGCAGCAGGATGAATGGCGTCAGCGATGGCTTCCAGGTTTCAAGAAGCGCTTGTCCAAGTACATCAAGGGCGACCTTCAGCTTGACGATTCGACATGGAATGACTTTCCCTACATCTGTGGTTTTGAGTCGCAAATCACTGGCAAGCTCTCGCCATTCTGTGATACCTTCACTCAGAAGGAGCTGGAAGCATACGAGTATCAGCAAGATCTCAGATACTACTACGGTGTTGGACCCGCTACGAAGGTTGCTTCAAAGATGATGGTGCCTTTCCTTGAGTCACTGATCGAGCGTTTCGTGGCTGGCCCTGATACCACGGGTAAGAACTTTGATGGAAAGCCTTTCAAGCTCCCCAAGATCCTTATGGGCTTCTTGAATGATGGACAGCTGAACGAGCTGGCTGTTGCTACTGGCGTCTTTGATAAGCAAGCTCTTCTTCCTCTGGATCGTATTCCCAAGGACCGTATCTGGCGCAGTTCCAACATCTCTCCTATGAGAGGTACCATCGCCTTTGAGCGTCTCAGCTGCGGTTCCAACAAGGCTTACGGCTCGAAGAAGTTTGTTCGAATCCTGATCAACGATGTCGTTTACCCAGTGCCCTCTTGCCAGGATGGACCTGGAAAGTCATGCTCTCTGTCCAAGTACTCCAAGTTTACCAAGGACAGACTCCGGAAGAACGGCAACTTTGCCAAGCTTTGCAATGCAACTGACCCTGCCACTCCAAGCAAGGTTCTCGGAGCCAGTTTCTTCACGAACTTGGCGCAGTCGCACTTGCAGGCTGTTAAGCCCTGAATTGTGCATGATACGAACGAGGGTTGAGCTTACGATAGGATCGTGAAGCAATCACAATTAGGAAGCGGAGCTTTTAATGATATTTTAATTGAACTTTATTCACTTGGTCTTGGAACCACTATCGTTTGTGACAGCTCGATCTGTAACCGAAGTACAAGCTGAAGGGAGTCAACGGGCGTGACAGCATGACTGCTCGAGCTGCGCATATAGCCCGAAACCCGGGAGTGGATCAGTCCAGACAACCTACCAGATTCCTACTTGATCTATATTCAAAGAAATTTATCGCTCTGGAATGTAAAATCCCTTATTTGCGGTCCAATACAGCCTTGGCCTCCCGGAGCTCATCCTCATTGGGCATGTTAACGACCATGAGATACAAAATGTCCTATACAAGTTAACTACCACGTTTGGAGTCTCTGGGAAGCGTCAGATATCGTTACCTTATTGAAAAGAAATTTCCTTGCCGCCTTGACCGGCTTGTAAGGCAGCGACAAACCGGGCTGTCTATCACTTCGTGCTCCACTGGTTTGTCCTTGGTTCTGGCCCTCTGGTGCTTGGGCCCTAAAGCCCCGGCGAAGCTTCGTTGGGTCGACATATCCGCCAGTGAGTAGTGAAATCAAGGAGCCATTGTTGGAAGGATGGCTCGGATCGGCATATCGTGAAGAGAACTTTGGAGCTTCTTGCTGGTTGGCCAAGAGGTTATCCGGTCTATTGAGCGCCTGTAGTTGAGTTTAGTTCAAACTCTGTTCAGCTATCAACTTCAAAGACTTACGAACTGAGCCTGGGCCCTCTTGTCATAGTACTCCTGGATGTATGTTCTCTTCTCACCCAGGCTCTGCCTCAAACCTATCGATTCCTCACTATCAACCTCAGCAAGGACATCGAGGGTCGGAAAGATGAGAGGGGCAGCCTCGGGGAGAGCGAAATCACCGTAGGTCTTTCCGCTAGAGGTTTTAAACTTGTTAGTAAATCCAGAGTCATACGATCCAATCGAAGAAGCGACTGTTGATGTCAAGTCAACAACCTCGTTAGACCTCCCGGAATCGGGTCGCCAGGTCATGATCAGGCAGTATAAGCCCTTTGGATAGAAATATTGCTCATTCATCTGAGAAATGAACTTGTTTGACCTGTAGGCTTGGTAAGCTTCTGCTCGAGATGGGGCGATGCTTTGATAGAGAATGCTACCTTTGTCTGCCTTGGACATCCTTCGCAACCTCAATTGTCTTATAAACGGCTGCACTGATGGCGATGCTTGGCGCAATCGGTACAAAGAAACCGCCTAACTCTGCAAAGTTGATGACCTCGATCCAAGGCGAGGCTCGAGTAGACTGATCGAATTTATCTACAAAGTCTAGCCATGCCGCCTGGTCAATGCCGACAGTCTCAAGCATCGGGGCATATCCCCGAACAAAGCCACGGGTTCGATCTTTTGGTCTCCGCTGCGCGAGAATGACCGGTAATTCCAATTGAGCATTGGTTCGGCCAGATGAAGAGCCATGCACTCTCAAGAAACTAGCCACAAGATCCTTGTCGACTTGAGTCTGTTGAGCGGTGTCGGCACCGTCTTGGGGACTTGAGAGTAGCTCGGATTGTGTTTCGTCGAGCTCCCATTGTCTTTCAGTCGAGTCCTCATGCTGGCTTGGCTGAGGCTCATAGTTCGGTAGCGGCTCGCTTCCAATAGCAGTGTCGCTTGATTGAGGCAGTTGGCTTGACTCTGAGGATGCGGGAGTTTTCTCCGCTGTTCTCTTTTCCTTGTAAGAGCTGACGCTCTCCGACACGAGCCCAATACCACCTGCTACGCCACGGACCGCTGACCCTATCAAACCCCCGCCTCGACCACCTCGACCACCGCGCTGGAATAATCCACCTCGACCTCGTCCGCTGTTTGACATGATGAGGATGAAGTGAATTTTGGAGTTGACAATCTAAAATTTGAGGGGAACGAAGTCGGTTTTCATTGCTGCGTCAAGTGCTTATTAGTGGAAGCCACCATCAGCCTTGAAAGACGGGTATACGGCACCGTGATGTCTTTGAATGGCCGATAATGAGACCTGTAGCGGGGTCCTTGGTTTATCCTGGGCTAAAGGACAGGCTTATCAGACAAGGTTAATCTCTAGCGTCTCATGCATGCCACTGCGACAGCCTTCAACAAGCAACAGGCCTGATTTAGTGCTGGCAATACGAAAACAAACAAGAAATGGATCGGCAAAGGCTAGGCACATTGTATTCGAAGGATCGGGATACTTGGCAAGAGCTATGATGATGTACAACAGCGACGCAGCATCACTGGCCACTGGAACACCTTGCACTGTTGGCAATACCTGGACATAGAATCTAATATCTAGGCTTCACCCTGACCGGCAGTCGCGATATCCAATTCTTGACTGCAGGCGTGAACCCTTCATAATACGGCATGATATCATCATCAGATATGCTGGCCTCTGGTGTGATGCTCATCTCGTACCTTCGGAAAAGGCTCGCAATAACAAGCCGGGTCTCGATCCATGCCAATTCAATTCCTGGACAAACGCGTGTTCCTTTGCTGAAAGTCACTAGGTATCTGTCAAGATCCGCTCTTCCACTGAGCCATCTTTCGGGTCTGAAAACAGCAGCATCAGACCCCCAGATTGCCTTATCCGAGAGAACATCCGGAATAGACATGCTGATAATTGTGCCCGGGGGTATTTCCCAATCGCCATATTGTTCAATGCCGTCAGGGTTGACGCGGCTCAGCCGGCAGAGCGCACCAGGCGAGAGACGAAATGTTTCCTTGACTACAGCTGTAAGGTATGGTAGGCCCTCCAAAGTTGTGATCTCGGGTGATTCAGTAGGGTCTTTCCAGACCTCCTTGAGTTCCTGGTAAAGGCGCTGCTCAACTTCTGGATTCTGAAGTAATTGGTATGCCGCCATGGTCAGCACAAATCCAACCGTGTCCCATCCTCCACTCCAGATAGCCACTGCTTGCTGAGTGAGAGGGCCCTTTTCTTTCTCCTCTTGAGGCAATGAGCTGTCTAGAAAGTCATCAAACACAGTATGTCGGGAGATGCTTTCAATATTGTGATTCGAGTGGTTATGTTGAGCCACGACTTTTTGCACCAACTTCTGAGCGAGCTATAATAACGTCAGTTTGTGTATCCTTTAGAATGCCACGGTATGTACCAAGAAATAATCAAGAAATGCAGAACCTGGGTCGTTGAACCCCAGAGCCCTCAAGGTCAATTGACGAAAGAGAGACAGAAAAAGAGGTATCTCTTTGGGTATGAATCGACCCAGATGTGAGAACCCGAACAATCTGTCCATCCTCTTATCGTATAGATTCTTGGTGGTCTGCACATGTTGCAGAAACCCATATTCCTGGCCGAAAAGATACTTGGTTATGATTTCTGCTGGAACGGCGCGAAACAAGAAGCTTGGGCGAGTTTAGCGATTATTTTGTGCAGGTCAGGATAAACATACGCCAGATCAACAGAGCCTCCATCCTTGCTGTTATCCTCAACCCAAGTGCATCCTTTTTGGATCTCGTCGTTGATTTGGTCCTGTATCTTGGAAAGCTTTGTTCGAGAAAACGCATTTCCAAACGCAGCTCGTTTCTTGACGTAAGTCTTGTAATCTTCGACTCCAAATAGGGCGTGGTTAATCCCAAACTCTTTAGCTGTCATGGCCTCTTTGTTCAAAGGGCGAAATCCGAAGATGGTATCGAAGTACTCGGAGTCTTCGATATGAACTTCATTTGGTCCAATACGAATGATAGGCCCTATATGCTTGTCAGAAAACGTCTGGCGAATGAAACAATGCCATACCATAGCGCCGGTGAAGATCAGGTAGCTTTGCCCACAAGCGACCATGTTGGTACGAGTCCCAGTAGAATTCATACAGTCGCGACGCCGCGCAGATCCTCGGGCCCGGAAATTTGGATAGCGGATGGAAAAATAGTCGCTGTAAATATGTAATTAGCTTGAAAGAAACGAAGAAGATGACCACGTATTGGAACAGCTTCGTCCTGTCAATTGATGAACTAATAATATCAGATATGCGAAACATTGTCGATCAAGCAGCAGTACCTGTGCCGAACTGCAGGAATTCACTGTAATCCAGAAATGGATGGCTCGAATATTTATCTGCACATTTTATATAGGTACTCAAAAGAGACCAGAGCTTATAGCTCGAGCCGCTCCCTGAGTGCGAACAACTCAGTCCGAGCCCCAAACCAACCACGAACTTAGAAAAGATAAGCTAGGCCCTATCATGCTTGAGACTGCGATGCATCTGACTCAGCTTACGCCCCTCTTTTGCGGGCAAAAATGTGCTGGCAAAGAAAAAGGGAATGATTTGCAGGCCTTTTGAACTAAACGGGCGTCTTTCAATAGGGCTGCGACGCTATTATGCTGACCCTACGACGGAGTCATACTCAACAGTTGTCACGAAGGAAGCGGGGTTGATAGAAGCTTTCTACTTGCCGCCCGCAAAGATTCCTTCGTGTCGCATCGTTCGCGTAGGGCCATGGCCACAGCCTTTAATGAGACTAGCAGCGATTTTGGATGGTGATTTCTGATGCATCACTCAAATGCAAGTTTATTTGAGCCAGGTATGTGTTCTAGCGTTCTTGAATAACATGATAAGCTCGCTTGATCAGGCATATATCACCTGTCGGCTCGAATCAGGTGAAGCCTCACCTGACAAGAGCATGGAGACCCCCAGAGGAGTACAAGCACGTCCCTGGTGGTATAACAAGTGGTCTCGATCGAAGGTGATCCAAGTAGAGCTATGCCATATCTCACAACGCCTTGCGAAGCCCCTCATGCTTTACCACCCACCCGTCATCTTTAGGAAACCCAGGCGTATCGCCCTTCGATCCATCCCATCCTTTAGCCATGTAGGCCACTGTGGACAGTGTCAGTGAGCGCCAATCTGCTGCTCGAGAACCATTCAAACTTACCGGCTAAGAGGAACCCAGCATTTCCAGGCATAAATGGGGGTGGTGTGTTTCCGTCACCACCACGAATGGCAAATCCTACAGGGAGATGACTCAGTCTCATCATACCCATCTCCATGAAACACGGCCCTACTTACCTGCATCATCAAACTTCCAATAATCGTATGCTGTCAAGTGATATATCGCGCGCTCAGGATTCCCAATGCGAGCCGAGTTGATTGCCAATACAGGTCTTCCCCATCCCCGGATGTTTTGGTCGGTCCAGACGTCACAGACCTTATCCGCCGTTCGTCGAGCGACCTCCTTGTCCACTGCAGGCGTTTCAGGTAGAATACCTTGTAGCATGATTAAACTTCTCGGGTCTCGGTTGAGTGCCGGATCATCCCACCAGCTCGAGTTGAGACCTTCATAGACTGCGTACAGTCCGTCGATCTGAGGAGGCTTCGCCATGTTGTTTGCGACTGTCAGCCATTGCTCAGGTACAGGTAAGCCGAGTTTCCGCTTCCACTCGCAGGCGACGTCAAGGCCGTATCTCCAGTATGTAACTTCGTAAGCAAGATCGAGCGTGTTCTCCGGCGGCGTGTTTTCAGTGACACCGATTGCACTACCATGTTATCAGAACGGCTTCCATACTCTTGCTCAGGTTGCTAGTTACTTACGGTGGACCCAGGTCATATCTGCCAGACGACTGGTTGAACCATGCATAGGATGCCATATAATCCGCAGTCGCCTCCAAGATCGGATCCCAGCGCTTCAACGTCTTCTTCGTCGGCTTACTCTTGAAAGCCAGCATGGCCATATACATTGGGTGCGGCTGCTGCCACATCAGATATGCGTTGATCCCGCCAGGCGAACTTCGACCGGTAATGGTTTCGGTCATCTTTGGCCAACGCGCTCCTTCCCATCCCATCTTCTTCGCTCTGGTGAGTGACGTAGGCAGAAGCTTCTCATATATCGAAGGAAAGATGTTGTGAAAGTATTGATCTCGGCCCCATGAGATCCAGTGAGCGCTGTGCCATACAACCATCTCCATGTGGAACTTGCCTACCTTGGTTAGTATTTTCCTATGGAAATAAGTCAGCTGCACTTACCATACCAACCGTTGTTCATCAAGCCGCTCTCCTGAGGAGGCTCACCAGTGGCAGCACTGTTCACTCTAACATGGTACTGGGAAGTAACGATTCGACGTTGAAGCTCAGTAGCATTGCGGTTTGTGGACTCGGTCAAATCCACGAAACCCCCTTGATTCCAATAGTCTTGCCATCCGGCTCTGCTGCGTCTATCAATAGTAGATGGCAGGTCGGGTGCTCTCTTGTCTGGAGAAAAGTGCGCCACGAAAGAAATGGTCTTTCCGTGCCTCGATGAAAGGACATATCGATGAGCTGTGGGCTTGGTAGAGCCCTGCAGGCCTAGACGCTTCAATTCCAGTGGAACCTTTTTGGGCCAACGAAGGTTCACGTAGTACTTAGTACCCATGTCATGATATATGTGCGCTGTATCACCTTTGAGGCTGGCTGAAAGCTTTGTGGAATGATTGGTTGGGAAGTCATAGACACCAACAAAAACTTCGTTCTTGTACTTTGCTGTATGGATTGGAGGGTATGGAAAGTCGAGCTCGACATTGAGCTTTCCCGATTCGATCAATCGTGAGTCAATGGTGAAAACAACTGCGTCTGAATCAAAGTCTCCTTGCGTGACAACCTTGACCTTAACACCATCGACCGTAAAAGTTGATGTGATGGCTCCGTGCCAGAGGTCTAGCTCCTGGTGGGTATTAGATATGCTGCTTGATGACAGTGTACCGTCGTTGAATCGCAGTCCAATGCGTCCAAGATTGACACGGCTTGGATTTCCAATGAGCCATTGAGAAACATCAGGAAGAGTTGGGTCAGGCAGATCATAGGAAACGTTTCTACCATGCGTCTGTTTCTGTATGCCGGTATATGCATCTACTGGTCTGCTAGTGGTTAGTTTCCGAAGCTGTTCGCGTTCAAAGTGGGCTCAACTTACTCTCCAGCGGGTTCAGTGTCATTATGCCATGCCCAGCGTGACATTGTGTTGAAAGGGAGGTATGTTTGCATTCCAGTCGTATCAACACTGAATGCAAAGTTACCGTTGCCAACTTGCAGAGGCGTCGTTTCATTAGTGATCAGCCCTTTGCGGATAATGTTGTTTGCCGTCACGATTCGTTTTCTTTGAAGTCAGTGGGATTCAAACATTCCCCAGAGATGACGTTACCTGTCAATAACCGCCAACGTGAAGATCGGCATCAAGAGCCAACATAATAATCTTGAGGTTAACATAATGGCTGTCTAGTCTTATGGAGACGTAATATTACGAGCAGAATCTCACTTTGATCCCATCTCCTTGGAATAAGTTTGCTCTTACTAACTAACAGCAGGTGTCGTCTCGCTAACAGCAGGAGTTGTATTACCAACAGCGGGGTCTCTTATTTAAACCGCGGGGTTTCTTATGAACAGCAGGGAACTCTACCATAACGATGCCCCCAAAGTCCGGGGTAGAAGTGACCGATTGTACTAATCGGGCTTTATTACCCCGAGCGCTTCCAGCCCGTTTGGTGGGTAACACGACGATCTTTCACCCGCAAATATGGTAAAACACATCTGAAATAAACAAAAGACTGTTCTAAGAAATTGTAACCCTCCTTGTTCTTTAACAGAAATGTCGCAAATCCCGATGCAAATACCTCCTATATCTTCACAAAAGAGCCTGCCGTCAATTCCCCCCTTCCCTCATCCTCCAAGATACACCTCTGCTCTATTCTCCGATTCATCAAGATCCGACACAGCGTCAAAGACTTGAGTAGGTGGCCAGCCCAACCAAGGCTCAACAAGGTCAGAAGAAAAGATTCCAGAACAAAATAGAAAGGCAAATGCCGTGAATTCGGATTCCCCCATATCTTACCGCGGCACAGCAATGACGTCCCCAATATGGGTGGCCAGGCCATGCGGGACATCACGCTAGTCGTGAACAAGACATGTGAGGAATACATGACCCCCAACTCTCCAATGCATCCTGCAATCTTTCACCACTCAACATGGGAGTATGGGTCATCTCAGGTATGGCGCGTAGGTGAAGGCGCCATGGCCCTTTCTACGAAGTCGCTACAAGGCTGAAACATCAATCATGTTTCAGAACTTCTACTTTAATGTAAAATAGAAAATGATTTTCTTTCATTGCCGACAAGGGCATTGATTACCATCTACTCGTCCTCGCCTCGTCCAGGCCTCAGCAGGTTTACATCAGGCCACATTCATCCACTAGCCACCTCTTGACAAACAAGGAAAACTCCCAGGCTCCAATTTTGACCCTGCACTAAAAGTAGTCTTACGATCACGACTTCTCGTCCTTACCCAACAAACCCACCCTCACTTCTAACTGCCAAGATGACCGTCGCTGACATGCTACAGCTTCTTCTACCCAGCGAGAGGTCAAGGCAGACTCATTTCCAAAGCACGGCTTGGTTACCGATGGAGAACTTAGTAACTCGGTTGACCAGACACCAGAGCCCAGCCCTCAAATCGAAACCTCGGAATTTGCACCGCCGAAACCCTCTACAACTGCAGTATTGCATAGTCATCGCGCCGGCGAACCTCTCCTGTTCATTGCGTCCGAGAACCTCTCCCCAAAAGACTAGGCCTGCAAGGCGCTTCAGGAAATGGACCCATGTCTTTTTCGCCTCCAAGCTCTTGATCGCCTAACATCTGAGGAACCGGGTGGAGGAACAGTGTATGGAGTCTTGGCCTCAACAAAAGGGTAAGTTACAACGCTATGTGAGTACCTGGCTCAGTGCGTGGTAGGCCACGAATCCGACAGATGAACCTGTCAGAAAGGCCAAGGCCCTCAAGCGGGAGTCGGCTAATACTTTCCAGGCGCGCTTTCATAATCGCTGTGCCTTCTCTCACGGGGAATAGAAGAAAACAACAAAGCACACGCAATTTGTTACAGGAGAGGCAACACATAAGTGTTGCAACTTTCGAGTCTACCAATAAATCATACATCTCCTCTTTCACATGTTTCTTCCGCCTTCCGAGCACACCCCTCACAAGCTTAATCGCCTTTTTACCCCCCTCAGCATATGCCCAGCGCGCAAGCTTCGCAATCTCAGCCTGCGTCTACTTCGTTTTGAATCTCTCTTTCAGAACCGTGGCAGGACTTTGTTCAGCGTTGGTTCCTTCAGCAAGACTTTTGTGCTTGTTGGGAAGATCATTTTCAGAGAGGCCTGATATGGCGTTAGTAGATTGACTTTCTGCTACGTTTCTCATTTCCTTAAGAGCCAAGGGGAGATATACTTTAGTCTCCGGGTCCCACGATGTTTGCGGGCGATAGTTGATTGTATTTTTATCTGGATTGTATCTGGTTCCATGTGTTTCCCCAATACTTGTTCACAGCAAGCGTTTATCACAAGACCGTGCATATGACTATAAGATGTCCAATCAGACACAAGCGTATCAGCGACAACTAACATAACACAAGAACAAAGAAATATAACCCAGACGCCAAGCGTTTTTCTTTCGTCTAACTTCCTTCATTCAACTCACGCGTCTCCCCTGCTTATGGCACCAAGATCAAGACAAGCCATGGCCTCCTCTGAACGACCTCTGCGACGAAGCCCACGACTTCAAACCCACCTCCCGGCTGATACCGATATTGATCTCCGGCTAGAAATAGCAGTCGATCATTTCCATGAGTCTAAGTCTGAACATGAGCCTAAATCTCAACCTAAAGACCAAGGCGTCAAGCCGCGGCCAAACAGCCCCCCCTCACGGTGTATCGACAATTCGACAATTCGACAATTCTGGTGCACACGCCATCCACCCTGCTGCCGCCCTTGCAGCACCAGATACTCCCGGAGCTATCGTTGTGCAGTACCGCGGTATGGTGGAACTGGCCCAGCGCCCTCATCTTGAGCCAACTTCACCTCGCCAACTCTCGCCACCGACCTGGAAAGTCCTAAAGCGGATTGCGATTCTACTTCTGATCGTATCGCTGCTATTCATCTCGAAGCTGTGGCTTTTTCCCCTCCTCCTATCAGCCCTGAGATCGAGACTATTCCCATTCATGAAATGTCAGTCAGCTTCGCTAGACGTGAATTTTATATTCCGATGTCTCTAGTGTTCACCAAAAATCCACACAAAAATGCCACATCTGGATCAGTCGATTTGTACGACCCAGGTTTCGTCCCAGAAGGGCTGCGCTAGATCTTGTCAATGGCCTTGCCCAGATCACATCAGCGCATGCGATGAATAGAATCTGGTGGAAGGCCCGCGAGGGCACGTGGAATACCAAGATAGGCGTCAAACAATCTGATGAATCTGACCGAGACATACGTTGGGAACCTCATCAAGAGAATATCCAAGCACCAGAACAGCGCGGAGGATTACTAGACTTGGATTAAAGACCTTCCGACACAGTGGCTTAAGGATGCGCAACTAAGCATGGACTGGACAGCTATGTACCTTGAAACCATGAACTTTCCACCTAGTGATGATGATTGGTTCATTCACAAGCGCATTTTCTTTGACATGCACACAGATTCAGAACCTGATTCACCACCACAACCACCCCAACAGCCTAATTCTACAGGGATGCGTCCGGTCCCCAAGTATCTCAGCCAAGCAGTCCAAGAAGTCATTGCTATCTATCGAGAACACTATCCAGTTAAACGAGAGTGGTTTACATACACGTGTGCCTTCTTTGAGGAATGTCTCAAGGCAAACTATACGTCTTCACAGCCGGTCCATCCAAGTCAAAGGATAAATATACCTCAGTTATTACATATTCTGCAGAGGCAGAGGCTTCCCAACAGAGAGCACAGTGTTGGTGCATCAACATCAAAGCAATGACGAGATGGGATTTCACTTAGCCGGTACAAGCAGAAGATGATATTTTCACCGAGTGCACTTGCAGAGTCCCGTAAATAGCTCATGCGCAGGAAGTATCATATGTCCAACTTTGCATTTTTCCTCATAATTGTCAAGTCTCCAAGCTTCACGTGTAACCCATCCTCAGTCAGTAACTTCTGCAATGTCTGCCAGCCTTACGCTGGGTTATACTTTCCCAGTGATGATAGCTGCTGCCTGCTCTGAAAGTGCATAGAGAGGGGCTTGAAGATGTGCGCTCAGTGGCACAGGGAAGACTGATGCGTCAACGACCCGAAGCCCCTCGACGCCTGTAACGCGAAACTCTGTGTCAACCACTTTCCCCATGGAGCAAGTACCTGAAGGATGCCACGAGGTGCCACCAGTCATAGCTATCCTCTGATCCAACTTATCATCACTATCATCCAGTGCAAGAGCCTCCACGGGAAGTCCTTTGGGAATAGATTCTCCAATAATCTGATCACTGAACTTTGACTCCAGCATGAATCTCGTCAACTGGCGTAATCCTTCTCGGAAGACATGCTTGTCAACCTCGGTGGAGAGATAATTGAGATCCACTGCCTGTAGTTAGTGACCGCAAACACGTAAAATATCACAAGATGAAAAAGATTACTCACCCTTTGGATGATCATCATGCTTCCCAGACTTCAATGATACAGAGCCCGTCGAGGTTGGTAGAAAGCTCACCAACGCACTAGTAATATGCTCTGCATCCATGGGGACGCCAGGAAACGGAAGCTTAGCAAACATGATAATGTTCTCGATAAATGTTCTATGGTTCGCAAGAAGAACATGCCGTTTTGTCCCTTCATCTCTTTCAATAGCTTTCGCGAGGCCCTCTCTTGGAATGCCGGTATTGACGATCCAGTCAAAAGGTACACCTTGCGAGTATTGGGGTTGTTGAAACAGAGGGTTTGCGGACCCAATAGTATGCCCAGCAGAAGTATCACGTAGCCGCCAGTGCTGGAAGAATATCATATGTTCGGATAAGTTTTTGCCAACCTCTGGAAGATCGACGAGTGGCTCAATGCCAAACTCTTGGAGATGGGTTTTCGGGCCGATACCAGAGAGCTGAAGGAGCTGAGGAGAACGGAATGCACCAGCGGAGATTATGATGTTATGACCATTGACAACGCTACCGTCGGCCAGCTCAACACCAGTGGCTTTGAGATTCCCATCGATTCTCTGAATGACGATACGGTTCACCAAAGTCTCGAGACGAACTTGGACTCCATCCAATGAATACTGATTGGCAGACCACTCGCGTTTACCATCAGATCTTGCCTCACAGATATAAGCGCGTCCAAGGTTGTTCCCGCTATTCTGATCGCCCTCTGGCAGGGTTGAAACGCCAAGCTCTTCCCATCCAGCAGCGGCTTTCTCAGCGAGGGGGAACACGCGATTGGATGCCTTGGCGCAAGTCACACGGATGGGCCCATCTCTGCCGTGCTGTTCCGGGTTCTTGTCATCGAACCAGAGCTCAGATTTCCTGAACCATGGTAGTTGGCCTTTGTAGCTGTAGCGGTCGTCGCCAACGAGGGCTGCCCACTCATCGTAGTCTACCGCAGCACCACGAGTCCAGCCACCTACACAACACAACCGTTACTCAACGACTTCACACACCATTCAGAAATCATTTACTAACCTGAGTTAATAGCTGAGCTGCCGCTCAGACCCTTTCCGGCGTTGAGAGTGATCCGTCGCCCCATAAGTGCTTCAACGGGCTCTGACTGATACTGCCAGTCCAATTCGCCACCCAGGTTCAAAACCTGCATATTTTGCACGTCCGAGCGGTTACGCGTGTCTTTTCCAGCTTCAATGAGAAGGATCTTGGCTGCATCATCGTACTCTCGAATGCGGCTGGAGAGAACGCAGCCTGCAAGGCCACCTCCAACAACAATGTAGTCGTAAGTTGGTGAAGCCATTGTGACTTGGGCGACGTTTCAAGAATTTGTTTTGTACTAGGAATAGTTAGAGGGAGATAAAGAGTTCAAAAATGGTGCGCACTGAAATGAGGACTATTCGCGCAAGTGGCGGAGTAGCAACAGCTGACGTGAGATTGGGATTCATGGAATTAGTATGCCATGCAGCTGTGAAACGAATCTAACTACGATATGTAGTAGTTGACCAATGTAAGATTAGGGTACTAGTTCCACAAATTAAATAGTAATATCAATCCTTACAAGGATCAGAAGGCCAAAAGCGCGTTTATGCTTTCAATAATATGTTCATGACAAATTGCGGGCAATCTCTATATATAGGACTGCCCTTTTTCTGATTTTTGCTCTACGGGTCGCTTTGCCGCGATGTGAACTTCATAGGTACGACATTCTTTCCATACAAGTATGGACAAAGACAGAATCGCACCAGGCAGCTGTGGCTGGTCGAATGATCTTATAGACAGAGCAATGGATGAGGAATTACTATGCACGAGAGATTGGGTTCTAATTGAAGCGCCTCTCCTAAACGAGAATCTAAGTTCTCGGACCGTCATAATATATGTAGCAACCTTCGCTTTGAGTTCCTCTAGGTCTCGGAGATCACTGAAACATCAAGTCTTCAAGAACTGTACAGGACATCATGTTATGCTCTGTATTTCTACTAGAAACCTCAGCTGCCATAAGAGTTCTTGCAGTGTGTGTTGCAATCAAGGTTCAAGTATGCAAGGCTCGACATATCTCGAAATAATATGACCTTGAGAGGGGATTCTTATCGCCTATGCTCTAGCTAGTGGTTATAACTCAAACAGACATGGCTGCGTCAGAGATAATAACAATTCCTCCTCGTAGGGATTCGATTGGTGCAAAAAATAACTTCAGGCTCCCGAGATGTTGTATACTTGCACTAACAGCACTCAACGCTACACAAGATATGTATCGTCGTACAAGGAGAGATTTTCGTTTGCGCATGATATGATGAAGTCACTAAACTCGGTCTTCTCTGAGTCTTCGGTCTTTCGAAAATGCCGTTGTTGCGCGAGGTCATATATGATAAGAGCGGTGCGGCACTCGGCCGGCAATCTTCCCTGGACTCGTGAATCATTTTTCGGAAGTCGCTCTTTATAATGCTACGCGATACGGTCTGCTTGACTCGAGGGTTGCTGGCGAAGTGGAGTCATCCTTAACCGTATCTGCATAACACTGTCGATCATTACATAAACTGCCTGGAGGTTCGCACTTGAAAGTTTCCGAATATTCACAGCAGACAATGGCGCTGTGCCTGGCATTTGGAGGACAAAAGGATTATCTTTCACTTTGCCATGTCCCTGAAGATCGGATGTGTAGGACAACATAAAGAAGAGGACCTGTGACCAGTCCAGGCCTGTCTGCTGTTGCTCGTGTCACGGAACACAACGACTGAGTTTCGCGTATCTTCTCTTTCTATTAGACTACGACGAAGATCTTGACAGGGAACAAATCCTCCGCTTACACATCTGGATCGGACATTTTGGAATTGCCGTAGAAGCGTCGCGCATGAATGTCTCGAGTGATCAACCAATGCCGATTTCAAGTTTGAACCCACTTGGCACCACCTCGTATGTATGGCGACGGCCCGGAGCGACGAGCCAAGCGACCGACAACCGAAAACACCCTTGTATGTGTCTGTGACATCAGAAAGCAGGCGACCTGCCAGTTCGACTTACTATAAATACTTCATCGATCGGTCAATGAACTCGGTTTAATCCTCTTCTCAGGTTCTCACACTATCATATCAGCATCACATACGTATCATTTTCTGAGCTTCAGCTGTTCGACTTAACTCGCCTCTTCAATAATTTCTTAAGCAACATCATTAGAGATGGCTAAAGGCGCAAACTCTCCTCCTCGCCCTCGATACTGGCTTCTTACGTCTCCTCGTACTGCCTCCAACCTGTTGGTCAAAATGCTCAACCTCGGCGAGCAGAATGTACGCCCTGCCATCCACGGAGGATACTTCTTCCTTCCATCTTTGCCCAAGCACTTCTTGGTGGCTGAAAAGCCCATGGACACATGGACGGAGGAAGAGAGTGCGACAGTGAACAAGGTAATCCAGGAATGCTCCGAAAGATTCCAAGATTATATCGCTGCGGCCGAGAAGGAGGGTCAGATTATTTATGTAAAGGAACACTCCATCATGTTAAACCATCCTCGTTGCGAGGACAGCTACGTCAACGGCTCAACTGGATCCCAGAAAGAGGCGACACCGCTTCCCATGATGGACATCACTCAACCAACACGATCACCTCTCAATCTCACGCTATTTCCGGATGAGTTTCTCAAGACTTGGAATCCAACCTTCCTCATCCGCCATCCTGCTCTGATGATCCCCTCTCTGTACCGCACATGTTCTGGCACGATGGAATGGGAGGGCTTCAAGCGCCCCAGAAAGGAACCCATGGCAGCAGAGGTCACAACGAGATGGCATCGAACGTTGTATGACTTTTACTGCGAGCACTTTGCCAACGACAGCATCTGGCCTATCGTCATTGACGCCGACGATGTCATGACATGTCCTCAACTGGTAGGTAAGTATGCGCAGCTCACTGGCCTTGATGAGAACAAAGTCCGCTACTCGTGGGATAAGGCAGGAGAGGCAGAGCTGAACAAGCTGAGCCACGTGGAGCAGAGGATGCTTAGCTCTATCAACGCCAGTACCACGATCGACCAAAGTAAAGTCGCTGGGAAAGTTGACATTGATCAGGAGGTAGTCAAGTGGAAGTCTGAGTTTGGTGAAGAGGGGGCGCAAAAGCTTGAGCGATGGGTGAGAGACTCTATGCCAGACTATGAGTTTCTGCATTCCAGGAGACTCAGGCTGGAGCAAGACTAAAGAGCACGTGAGTGAGTAATGGTTCAAATGGATGGAAGGTATTCTATCAGGTCATTAAATTCGACATAAGTTCTAGAGAGTCGTACAAGGTAGTGAATTCAACAAGATGTCTCTAAATGCGAGTTGGCTGAGCTTTACAATATTGCACTACGCCGCGTCTTGAGGAAGTGGTGACAAGTCTACCATGGAAGGATCCTACGCTTGCTGGGTGCAATAGACCTCCTAGGATTCCATCGCCTGCTATCTTTCCGTCAATATCACACTGGGCCCTTAGGGTGATACAAGGCTGATACTGGACTTTCTACATGTCGCGATAATAATCAAGCTGCAATCCATAACCCATCCTAGTTGGAGCTCCGTGTAAGGGAACAACGAACCATAACCCCAAGTCACCAGCCAGATTATTGCTATCTAGAATCTAGATATTTTTCTATGTGGCTGTCATGGTTAAACATGAACATTTATCTAATACTACAGACTTTATCACATTGGAGATTCATCAGAAGCAACACCGACGCAGGCACATCACTTCTGAATTTCTCAAGTCGAGGAGAAGACAGTAGCACGCGAGGCAAATACCCGAGGCACTTCCGACAGCATGGAGAGGCGTCCTGTCGACCACGGGCAGTGAGAACTGCAAAGATTAGGAACTGGGGGATGGCAGTTTCTTCTAACCTGTTTCGGTACCAACCTGTGAGAGCCCGAAGACGGAAAGGGAATTGAGGCGGGAATAGATCGAGTCTAGTTTGGCCCAGAGCTGTCGACATGTCTCGGCTATTCCATATTCCCGTGTCGGGTTGGACCGACGACATTCGAACCTGGTGGGGACTGTCTCTGTAATCATCAGGTCTCTTGCGGAGGAAGCCATCGAGAGCAGGAGTCTGCGGCAGCAAAGGAGGATGAGAGGTAAGGATCTACAAATGACATAAAGAGTGCCATCGACGATTACAGTGGTGGCAAAATATGAGGTCAATGCAGCTGAGATCAGTGCATTTCGGGAACTTGTTGCAACATGATGATGATGTAGTTGAGGGTAAGTCGTCCATCCAACTACGCAATACTAACAGAGATCTCCAGTCCATCATCGATGATTCTACTCAAAACCCAATCGAGGCCCTGTTTGCCCCGGCTATGGAATGAGGGGTCCTAAGATCGAGGGTCCTATATTTGAAAAACAGGTCCGGAAAGCCAAGGGACTAAGCAAACTTGTCCCTGGAAAGGCACTGAGGAATTCCGCCCCGAGTCTATTTGCGTTGATCGGTCATGGATTCAGGAACCATCAAAGTATACAGAGTGCCAATCACCCGAAACTCTAAATCTACGACATCCGGACCTTGCATAAAGTTCAGGGCCAGTGGCGTCGTGGCTGCCGACGGGAATGAGAGCAAGCCACAAAGTGGTGCCTGAACGTGGAAAGATTGACGCTACGTCAGGTATCGTCAAGTCTGGACTCGAAGGCAGAGATTGATGGTTATGAATGGATGGCATGGGGATAACAGTATATAACTCCCTCTCGGTTCCCTGGGAATGCACTCACTCAGTCACTCACTCACACTCAAAAGCTCTTTGACATTTACCTGGAACAACAATCTTTGTCTCGCAACCACTCTTTGAACAGCTCAACTTATACACTTACAAAGTAATCAACACTTACTACTACAACATGAAGGTCACTCTTCAGCTCATCACCACTGCCCTTGCAGTCTCTGTCGCAGCCCATCCTCAAAATGGACGGGGCGGTGGAAAGCCCAGCAGCACCACCACTGCTGCCGCTGCATCTTCGACAACTGCTGCTCCCGGCCGAGGAGCCATGTCTTCTCTGCCCTTCCTGCCAACCTGGCTCTTCAGAGACTCCAACGCCAACAAGTGCATCAGCACTTACAACAACTGCTTGATCACCAACTCATCCAACCAATCGGCATGCGCTTCCAACTACGCAGCATGCATCAAGGGCGGATCTTCATCTACCGGTTCTGCCACATCAGCTCAGACAGCTACTACAACCGTTTCAAGTGCTAGCGGTCCTCCCACTCGCACCTTTTCTCGACCCTCCGTCTCTGGTCTTGCCCAGTGGTGGAGAAACGAGCAGGCCATCCGACGATGCAACTATGCCTACTACATCTGCCGCAGAAAGTCTGGCTCTACTCAGACATCTTGCGCTTCTGACCGAACTGCCTGCATAGCTTCCGCCAGCGCCACTGGAAGCGCCACGGCTGTGCCTACCAGTATTCCTACTAGTATCCCAACCAGCGCGGCGACTACCACTGCGACTGGATCAGCAGCTACATCATCGGCCGCTTCCTCTTCGACTACTGTCGTCCCTGCGGGTACTGGCGCTGCTGATGCCGACGCTCCTCTCAACTCGGACGATCCCTCATTGGATGACGAGAACTTCGATGCTGATACTGCTTGAGCTTGTCAAAAGCCTACGTATGTCAATGCAAAAACACTATACATCAAGCAAAAATTTCCTTACTGCTAACTGATTCCGAATACATGAGTTTACTGGGAAGATCTCCCGTATTTCCATCACCTGGCATCGCATATTTGTGCGACAACATTCCCTTGGTTAATATTGGGTACCACTATCCTTTGATGCAAAGAGCTAGAATACATCTTAGACAAAGAATGATAAAGTTGCTTGCCAGTAAAATTTGTTTCAGGTGCTCATGTGCTGTGCCATGTCTATTGTTGACTCGTGTTTTCATGATGGGTACAGAAAACATTGTCCACCGAATGCAGCTCCGATTCGGTCGAGGCTTTGCATTAAGTGATCTAGGCCAGTCGATTTTACGCGAGGCCTTTGGTCTTTCAGTGGCAGACCACCAACGTTTAGCGCGTCATGGCAGAAGAGAGCGAGTGTTAGGCAATCGGCTTGCGAAATCCTGCGGTGGGGTTGTGGCGGGTACACGCTGATTGCAAGTCACTGGCAGCCCGGAGACAGAGTCGCGCAAACAGTTCAAGGGTGAGACGTTGAGCACGCGAAAAGAACTGTTAGTGCTGACGCGTTGAGCGTGCGACACGTGGAGAAGCTCAACAACGCGTGCCCCCGCGAAAGACGGGAACTTCGCGCTGTGACCCTATGGCTCTCCGTACAAGGCCTGAACCTGTTAGAGCCAAGGTGCACAACCTCTGGGCTTGCACTTGGAAAATGAAGGGGCTGGTGTGGGTGCAGTGCACAATTATTCAGATTAGCACAGCATGACCTGGCATCATCAGTGCTTCTCATTATGAGATTGCTTATCGATATTGCTAGACTTATGCTAAGCGTATCAGTGCAGTCAGTCCTCAATTCTCCCAATCATATTCCGGAATTGGAAATGCTTTCGCATCGCCAAAGCTAGCTTCAATGTACCTCTGAGCGAGCTCGACGAGCCCCGTCCACGCGACAAAGGCGAAAATATTGTTGCGCAGCCAAATGCCCCAAGCTGTCTGCGGCGCCAGAATTGTCGTGATCAGCGGAGGAATCACCTGCATCTTGTTGATCAGAGGCCTGATCTGTTGCTCATAACCTTCAAGACCAGCTGTGATATCTCCCTTGTGTTTGCTCAGCTCTCCTGCGAGGATGTAGGCGCCTGCAAGGGCGAGGCTGGTTCCACTGCCTGTGAGACCTGCTGCGTATCCTGCATCACCAACCAAGACAAAGCGCCCCTTGGACAATGTCGGTGTTTTGACCTGTACATTTTCACTCGCGTAAAAGTCCTCGGAATTCATCATTTCCTTCAGAGCGATACTGCTTTTCCATCCTACGTCACTGTAATGCTGCGCAATGTACTTCTTAAGCGCGTCGTTCCCTTTTGCTGAAGCCTCCCGAAACGCGTCCGCGCTCTCTGACTTGCCTCTCGGGTTCATGCACATGAGCAAGACGCGACTGAAGCCTGCGGGATCCGTACCAATGCTGATATTCCGCCCTCTCACTGCATTGAATCCCTGTCCAATCTTGCTTCCGCTGAGGACGTCCTGTGGTATCGAGAAGTAGGCCGACCAGCAGTTGGTTGAGACGATGTGATCACCAACATTGCATCCCAGTCCAAATGCACGCGTTCTCGACGTCGCGCCATCGCAAGCGATCACCAAGTCGTACTCCGAGGCTTCCGTACCGTTTGCAAACGTGACTGTGATAGGGCCGGCAATCTTTTCACTCTGCTGCATCGATGCAATCTGCTCATCAAATATGTAGTTGATGTTCTTGTTGTCCTTTGTCATATCGAACAGAATCTTGGATAAATCTCCGCGTAAGATCTCGTACTCCGAGACAAGCGACTGTTGGTCCGGGTTCCCAGTTGGTCTGATAACTCCGTAAGGCGTACCATCTTCGCGAACAAAGCTGATCCCTTCTTCTTGCGTCGACTTGGCTCTCACGGCGGCTTCCAGCCCAGCCATCTTTCGCATGACCGAGACACCAGCGGTGCGAATGTCGACGGCTTGTCCGCCGGTGCGCAGAGCAGGAAAGCGTTCAATTACTGTGACCTTTGCGCCAGCCTTTGCGAGCCAGTAGGCTGTCGCAGGTCCTGCGATTGAGGCTCCCGACACGAGGACTTTGAGGCCCGACATTTGGTTGGAGCGGCTGAAAAGACGGAATCGTCGGATGGTTCTCTACAATTAACAATACATCGCCCACGTTTCTTGGCACTCATTTCCAGCTTTAATATGAATTCCCGATTGCTCAGATGTGCCTTATTCCGGACAATGGAAATGTAGATAACGGACAACGGACTATGTCAATAGTCCATTTTGACTGGTAAGCGCTACAATTTGGGCGCCCACGATGCTGTTGGTTAGAACAGAATCACGGCGTCATAGAGCTGGCTATGCGGCACTGAATCTCAGACAAATCTATTCTAGGTTGGAAATCATAGTGTTTGTTCTGAGTAAATTTGCAGAGCACAAACAAGCATGTAACAAACGGTGGATGAGAGTTGAGATTGTTGATTAAGGCTTTTCATTGATGCTAGCACGGTGCATGTTTTTTTGATCTACTCGGGAACAAGAGCGGGGTTTTCACCCAGCAACACGACTCATAGGTTCTGGACCAGGAAAGATCACCTTCCTCATACTTGTAAGATGGCAACTCAAGAATGTATACAATCTCAAAGGAAAAGTGTGAGGTGTTGCACCTTTGGGAGTCATATCAACATCTGCTACCCTACAGCGACTGCGAGCCCCGGCCGGTCTGTAAAATCTCCGCTCGGTGATCTCGGTAGTGGACGGGGAGGCTTACTCCGTCGTTTCTATGTAAAATACCGACTAGTAACACAAAAAATTGTAAGCATATAAAGAAAAGGGACAAAATATATCTTGGATCGTCCTATGTGCTTCTTTCTATTCCTTTATCTGAATTATTATTTAATTGCAAACTGCTCGATCTTGACTATGACTTCATCACCGGTTAATTCGGAGACCAAGACACAAACTTCATCCGTATCGATAAGCTCCAACGACTGCCAAGTCCACGGACAGTCTGAGACCCCTCATCTCGACAGGCTTCTCCAAAACCGCCCCAAAGCCGAGCTCCAAGGTCTCGCCGACGCCGTTGACAACCTAACGCACGGCGATCAATGTGCCAAATGCGCCGTCCAAGCCGCAGTCACAATCGTGACCGGCTTCCTGCAAGAATTGTACACGGCTAAAAAGACCGGGAAAATCTCCAAGGAGGATAAGAAAGCGCTCAAATCGGAAGTCAAGGGATTGGTGAAAGGGATGAAGGGGGATGTCAAGGCTCGGAAGAAAGAGATCAAGGGCCAGTGAATGTTATCTCTGGCTCCATCGCTGCACCTCTGATGTAATAGCAGGGTTTATGCTAGTTCAGAAATATCCATGACATATCCCTCGGAGAACTCTCAGGCTGATCTGGAAAGAAGCCCGATGATGATCGTGCTGTAGAAATTTACCTCAATCCACCCCGCACAGAGCATGCCCCTCTATTCTCCAATACCTTCGTCCCCCACGGGGTCCGTGGAGACTTTAGAGGCCCAAGTCCATACCAAGGAAAATTACCAACACATTATCTCGGGCAGAGTGACACCACAAAAGCCGAGGCCATATGCTACGTTGCGTAGGATAGTGGGGAATTACCCCAATGCCCATGGGGATAAAGCCTTCTCCAACCTTCTCCCCGCAGGCTCTTCCCATGCGGACACTAGCTATCAACGGCATGGTTTCTTGTTGCATTCGGCCCGTCACAAATGTCACACGCTTTCGAAGCCGGTGAAGAACGAAGAAGTGATCCAGTGTTCCTAGTGAAACAATCGGTTGGCCGATCAGAGCCTCAAGTCTCGTACACTACCCGATACGGGGATCAATGAATAGCTGCTGACGGAACTTGCCTGCTGCCGTATTGCCGAGTCAACGTTACGCGCACCTATAGGATCCAAAGAATAGTAAGGACAGTATCTTATGGAGAACTCCACAACTCCACCTATCTGATTGAGACAAGGTTTGAGCCAGAATGCGGAGAGCCGTACTAAGAGATTATGTATAATTATCTTAACAGTCACCAGCTTTCTTGGCTTCCGATCACCATCTTGGCAGATGCAACTGCAGGCCAATTATCAACATGTCTGAACAGATTCTCAAGCCAAAGGAGGAGGTCGGTCATGCCGACTTTGACCATAACGAAGTCTTGAAGAACAATGATCTTATGCATGATGCCTTTGATGCTGAACAGCGAGAGCATGAGCAGGGTGTTTGGGCAGCTGCGAAGGCCCATCCTTGGGCTTGCTTCTGGGCATTCATCATGTGCTTTACCATTGTGAGTAAATCTCAAGAGACTTCATTTCCAAGTGGCTACTGACGTTTGTTCACCCAGGTCATGGAATCGTTCGATATGTTTCTGAACGGAAACTTTGTGGCTCTTCCTGCCTTCCAGAAACACTATGGAGTCCACGTCGAGGGTTCAGGTTGGACCATTCCAACAAGATGGCAGAGTGCTCTCTTCCAAGCAGGACAATGTGGTGCTTTCGTGGGTGTCTTCCTTGCCGGACCCATCACCAACAAGTTCGGTTACCGATGGACAACAATCTTTGCCCTGATGCTCATGAATGCGACCATCTTCATCTCATTCTTTGTAAGCCGTCAGCCTACCCCAGTCCCCAGACGGCACCTAACCAGATTTGTAGGCCAACTCGTTGGAGCTTCTTGTTGTCGGACAAGCCCTGGAAGGTGTACCGTGGGGCTTCTTCATTGCCAACTCCCCTGCCTATGCTTCCGAGATCGTGCCCCTTGCCCTCCGTGGTGCCTGTACAGCGACCCTGCAGATGAGTTGGTCTATCGGATCCATCATCGTGGCTGGTGCTACTTATGCCTACAATAAGAGGAATGACCAGTGGGCTTGGCGTGTGCCTCTTGCTCTGCAATGGCTTTTCCCAGTAAGTGATTCTCAAACTTCGTCAATCATACCCGACCTCTAATATTTTGGCCGTAGACCCCTCTCTTGATTCTGGTGTTCCTCTCTCCCGAGTCTCCATGGTGGCTCATTCGCAAAGGTCGCAAAGAGGAGGCGCTGCGTTCGATTCAGCGCCTCGGAAGTAATGACAAGGAGGTAGCTCACCAGAAGCTTGCCATGATGGAGCGTACTGTCGAGATCGAGGAGCAGGAGGGTGGTAACCCTTCTCTGCTCGACCTCGTCAAGGGTACCGACTTGAGACGGACAATCATTACTTGCTTGATCTATGCCTCGCAGAACTTTGCCGGTAACTTGATCGCTAACCAAGCCACTTTCTTCTTCGAACGTAAGTGTCTTTCATGGTCGTTCCCGCAAACCGCTTTGCTAACCTCAAGTCCAGGAGCTGGAGTCTCAACCGAGCGTGCCTTCCAGCTCAACCTCATCAACTCGTGCCTCCAATTCGTTGCCAACATCTTCTCTCTCCCCATCACCAGTTCTTTCGGCCGCCGTACTATCTACCTCTGGGGAACAATCATCAATGTCGCCTTCTTGTTCATCCTCGGCATCGTCGCCACAATCCACCAGACTACCGCCACCAACTACACACAAGCTGTGCTTGGAATACTGATATCCTTCGTATATGCTGGTAGTCTTGGACCTATCTCATATACAATCATCGCCGAGACCTCATCTGTCCGACTTCGTGCTCTGAGCACTGGCGTTGGTCGTGCTGCCTACTACATTGCCGAGATCCCCATGATCTACCTGGCTTCACGACTACTGAACCCTACCGGATGGAACCTTGGTGGCAAGTGCGGCTATGTCTGGGGAGGCACTGCAGTTGTTTGTTTCGTCTCGGCCTACTTCTTCCTTCCTGAGCTCAAGGATCGATCGTACCGCGAGACTGATATCTTGTTCAAACGCAAGACTCCTGCAAGGAAGTTCAAGTCAACTGTCATCGATGTCAGAGACAACGAGTAAAGATAGAATAAAGGTCCATGGTTTACGAGGTTATGCAGCGTATCTGTTGAAAACAGTATGTCTACGGGTAGCTCAACTTGAAGCACCTGTGTTCTCGGCTTTGTATATTAGCCAAAGTGAAACTGAGCAACGAAATGATCATTGTCTCTATATGATGTTACGTTCTCCCAACGAGTTCTAGTCTACTATTAAAACAGCCATACTCGCGACAAGAACAATGTCTTCCCAGAACCCTTATACCTCGTGATCATATGTCTGGACGCCTCTCGCCAACAGCCCTGGTGCTTTCTTGTCAAAATTGCAATCATATACTGGTAGTCCAATAACTATGACATAATCGCCAGTCGCGGGTTTAGCTCAGTTGGGAGAGCGTCAGACTGAAGCCAAACTTCATCACCGATATCTGAAGGTCATGTGTTCGATCCACATAAACCGCATCAATTAATTGAGTCCCAGAAATGGCATCTCACTTTTTGCATATTGACAAAATAACCTAGAATCGTTCTTTTTTCCCCATCACCGAACACATGCTAGCAACTAACCTCCTCGCTGTAACTTAGCATTCTTTTTAATAGATACGGCCTGAAATATTCAGGACACCTGGGCTTGGATGACGATTCTGGACTCATTTACTACTTAACAGGTAGGGTCTTCGACGCGTCTCCGCACATTCAATCGATCTCTGATCGATCCCATGCCAGGCAGTCTAAGTCTACTGATCTCTATGTACGAAGTCCAAGTTCAAGGAACTGGTGCACAGATCCGGGAACTTCTAATACATACGTGAGAGTCAACCGCTCATCTGTCTTTGCGAGCAGATTGGTCCAGTCCTGCAAGTTACGCTCCTGAGAGTTGAAGAAATCGTGCGGCTCAAACTGATCCTAATGGAAATAGCATACTTGAGGAGTCGGCGCACGTTTAACCTGAGCAGCGATTTCAGCATATGTTGCCGACCCCCCTATTGGTACAGCGTTCCAGAAGTTGAATTGATTCAGGATGTTTGTGACAGATGCATCATGGAATGCCTGTATATCAGCTATCAGTTTCTACCTCACTCAAAATGGACATGGTGGACTCCACGAACCAGTAGAGGACCCATAAGTCGGCCCTAGAGCAAGGCGGTAGAGGTTAGTAATGGCATCGAGCAGCTGCATGCGAAGACCAATGATCTCAGGATTCTTTGGGTAGTCGGCGAGGCTATCTTATTCAAAAGACGGGGCCGAGTATCCGCCTTTCTCAAGCTTCGCTGTCAAAGCTGTCGCTGCTTGTGATGCAGCTTCGGCGAGGCTAGTCAGTGATGGCGTCGTAGTTGTCATGCTGAACTAGGCGAGATGACGTATCTGCAGTGCAAGTTTATCGAAGTCTATTACGGCTACTCCTCCGACATGAATGAGTCTTGCTTAAAAAGTAAAAGCGGATAAGAAATTCTATGCTATACTCATACGGATTTCATCTCCGGGGGATCCCAGAGCGTTGCACTGGACCGTAACTGCCAAAGCGACTGATGGCTACCTTGACCCCAAAAGAACAAGTGCTGACGTTATTGGGAAGCCGTTTTTTCATTTTCGAGCTATCAGGACTAAGGTTGTTTCACTGATACTTGAAGGGCTACAAATGGCTCAGCTTGCAAGGATATGACGGGCTACAGGACATCCGATGTCCGACGGCATTTGCTAACTGGAATGACTAGAGGACACCAAGCCTCAACGCATGATGTAGCCTCGTCTCAAATCATTTACAGATGTAACAAAAGTCACATGGGAAGTTGTCTCATCACAATGACATATCGACATGCTTGTGACTTATTGGAAACTTCAGTCTGAAGTCGTGGTCAGTTTCACGTCGATCAATCACAGGTGAGTACAACACGGCAAGTAATTAATGCTCGATATGACGATATATTCATAAATAGAATCCGTCTGGGGGTCATCGCCAGTCGCTTGAAAGTGGTAACCACGCCGCTGCCATCTTGAGGCGAGGGATTTTCAAGCGGGCTTGAGCTTCACCAGTACTCAAATCCTCCAAACTAATCTATTTCTTTTCCGTAAATGACGAATCACCTTCTTCAAAAGACTCACGAATTAGGAACCTCTCATCGTTGACATGGTGATGTCGAACCCAAAAGATAATGGTCTGGACGAAGAGAGCAATTCCAGGAGCAGCCCAGGCCCACTGTGAAGACTATGTTAGCCAGTGACCAGATTAAGAACAGTAATACTTACGATAAGATTGGGATCTTTGATGGAAGGAATCAAGATCTGAGCCAATGCCGAAGACAGAGCCTGCATAGCCAAGTTGATGGCGACAACAGTAGACTTCATACCCTCAGGCGCCCTGGCATATGCCATCTCGTATGCCGTGACTGCGGTAAAGAGCTCACCGATAGCCCCCAGCATAACAGTAGGCAGCTGCCACCAGATAGAAACGGGGGACACGCTGTCGCAGGTTGAAGCCTGGTATCCGCAAGGTGAGGTTTTATAGACCCTCCACTGAATAACTGCACCGACAATGCTTCCAATGATGGCGGAGGTGTACCCGACAGTCATGCGACTAATGGGGCCAAACTTGATGTGGTGTCTGTTCAAGAGAGGGTAAAGAACAAAAGACATGATGGGCGCGAATACCATCAATGTGAGTGGATTGAAGTTGTGAATCAGATCGTTGGGTGCACCTTTTGTAGTCATCGACGCTCCTTGATTAGATAAAACGGTGCCAACACCGCCGTTATTGAGGTAGAATAATGGCTGGTAGAGAAAGATCTGGCACGCGGAGAGGGTTCTGCGAGCATGTTCGACTGCCTGACTATCCCAGGAAGCTGTCTTGCCCTTCGCAGCAAGAACAGATGGTTTGACTGAGTCAAAGAAGTTCTTAGCCCAAATCCTGCCTTTGTTCTCTTTGATAGCCAACCCAACGATCTTGAGAAAGTTATCGAGATCAGATCCTTGAGGGGGCGCGCGCTTGAGGGTTTTGTACCGCCACATGAGCAGCACTGGCAAGAGGATGTAGATGATGCCTGGAAGGAGAAAGGCCAGCCAAAAGCCAACATACTTCTCAATATAAGTTGTAGCGATCATGAAGAAAGCACCAACGTTGATGCACATATAGAAGATTAACATGATCCTCTGAATAGTGGTCTCAGGATCAACGATGACACGCTCACCAGACTTGAGTGTCTTGACATATTCTGTCTGGTCGGTGTATTGGTCGATGACGAGAGGAACAACATTAGGCTTGAACAGACCGGCTCCCACGGCGAGAAGAAAGAAGCTGACCATGAACGGCGCAAGCCCATTGCCGGCTTTGAGAACAGCGGGAGCTGCGCCTCCAACCATGATAACGTGTGCCACGCCGCCGATGATGACCCCATACATGATCGCTCTGAAACGGCCGGTCTTGGTGTCGCCGAGCCAAGCACCAAAGATTGGGATGACATAGGCAAGAAAGTTGAACAGGAGAACCATAGCGGAAGCAAACTGTAAGCCTCGGTTTCTGCCATTGAGCTTGGTCAGTCAATAGTTCAGTCACATATCGAAGCAACTTACAAAGCACCAGCATGGCCGTTGGGGTCGTTCTTAGCAACTGCTCCGGCTCCATTGCCTCCTTTTGGCAGCGGGAACTGGAGGAAGTTGTTGAAGACTGTCTTGCAACCATAGAATGAGGCTCGTTCTGCAAGCTCAACGATGCAGAGAAGATATGAAACCCATGGGATATGCCCTGCTATTTTCCGTAATTTGTGCTTCTCTTCGGTGGTCGGGGGTAATCGATCCGAGGTGCTACTGGATAGAGACACAGCATTGGCCTCGGGGTCGAGTGCTGAGCTCTTGTCTTGAACAGCCTCAACTGAGGTTGCTAACAACAACAACTTATTAGTCGTGTTTCGATTTGGCCCGAGGCTACTCACCCATCTTGGAGCTGATGATGGCCACTCGAAAGCAATAGGCTACCTGGGATTGGGACTTCACAGAAGGATGAGACGCTGTAGCTTACGGACTAGATATCTTGTTTATGATGGTTTTGTAACACCATGTTTCGCCCCTGGAGTGATGTCGCCATCATCTCAATCTTCACATCATCGACACATTACATAAAAAAAGGACCTACTGTGGGTTATCCAAGTTTCAAGTGACCACTCTTGAGTGCATTGAGATCTGTTGGTTTGGCATAAGGGTTTGGAAGAAGTAGCTGGCATTGTTGGCCACGATGTCGGAGTCGGGCCGCCCCGATCCCACGTTACAGCCCGGGAAGTGGGTGATGAGTTATTAATGCGCGAACCATCAATCGCCGAACTGCCAGGTAATTCGTTAGAGGAGGTAAAGAATAGCTCGGGGATTCCGAATAAGGTGCGAAAAGGTTCAAGAAGAATGGAGCAAACAGCGCTACGATTCGTGTATTGGCCAGGGCAGAGGGCTTGCATCTGAGCATCCTAGCATCGAAGATAGCGATCGTTGCAGTGGAGCAGATTTAACTTTATCCTAGCTCCATGTCTCGACAATCTTTGCTGTTTTGCTATATCAAGAGCGAGGAGAGCCGGGTTTCCTGCCATATCAGTGGGTTCTGTGCGTCTAACACCACTTTCGCGAGATATTGTGTCACCGGCGCACGGCTAGAACGGCATCTCAAACTTTACCATCGATATAGACTCCCATATACGGATATATCAGGCCAATCTGTAAACTGTTTGTTCCTCCCACTGGGAGGAGATTCCACCTTGTTTTAATAGAAAGGTGCTTGGAGTTTCGAAAGGTCCTCTCAAGAACAAGCCAGTGTGTTTGGCCCTGGAAATACTGGATCATTACAGTGGGTGCATAGTGGGTGACAGCGCTACAGGCCCACCTGAATACGAGAAGCAACTTAACGCGACTTCAATCACCCAGCTAGGAAATTAACACCATGCCAGCATAGCAAAGACTGTTCAGTAACAAGATTCTCAGTATAAGAAATTTCCCTTTATTTGGCACATCGCCGTTCAACATGTGTGCGGTATGCAGCCAACACATGGCGTCCATCTATGTAGCTTGTTATTGATAATCAATGCGTGCCTTTACCTTGAGCCTTGAAGACATCAAAGATGTAGCATCGAGCTATCATGCTACCGAATGGGCTTTGGTGCACATAAATGATGAATATCAAAGTTTATTCAAGTATCTAAGCTCTTCGCAAGCAAAGTACCTATGTTATGCGGATCTCCCATCCCTAATGTGCTTAAAATTCAACTGCTTGAGTATTCTTTCAACACAAGGCAAGTTAATCTGCCGAACACTTCAATCTTGTCCTAAGTGGCCGACGAATTCGGTTCTGGCGGGCTGAGGAGGAGGAGGGTCAGGTTTTGGGCAGGGCTTAGGGGGTCTGGGTCGAGCTGGAGCGGGCATGTTTTCGGTTTACGTGAGTGAGATATTAAAGTCGTTTGGTTGGACTGTTGGATGTCGAAGGCTGGGATGGTGTTATGTTCGTGTGGTTTGAGAAAAGAAGAAACGCAAATTCCCCAGTCGAAGAAACTTTCTTCCATAGCCATTACTCTTGTTGAATCACGGGCACTGGCAGTACAGGCGTGATTTGCTACTCATTACTGAACTCGGTTGCTAGACAACACGGGTCAGAGAGCGTGAGTAACAGATGTCGAGAATTTATGGCTCTAGTACTAACATAAGCTTCTAGTGTTATCACGGTCGATCAGTACCTTGATGTGAATGAGTTTATGTTTTGATTAGGCTGTGACAAGTTGCCGGAACCCAACCACAAAAGCAAAAGGTCAAACTATCAGCATCGAATTCCATGGCAGCGCTGTAGGTAAGAAGGAATTGCTTTTGAAAAGAAGTAAGTGCTGCTGGAAAGAAGTACCTGCATGCCCAAAACTGAAGTACTAGTCCTTAGATTATAATTTCGTGCCAGTATTGAGTGTAGATTTCATCATGACCGGGTCCCTATGGTCAAATGTCACTGCAGAATACTACCGAGTGTGCTCGACATATGTAGCCTCTCAATACCGATCCATATGGTCTTTACCATGTTTTTGTGTTTCATCATTCTTGTTGGATGAAAGCATAAAATAACATATGAAGAATGATATATCAACCATTTCCTGCTTGGCCTTGACATGCTCTGTTATTCCTCATACGTATCTAGCAGTTCATATACTCGTCCTTATAGTACAAGCAGCAATTCAAACCATTTCAGCCTCAGAACGTGAACTCGACTTTTCAGGACACCAAATAACATTCTATTGTTCAATCTAGGCAATCTTGCGCCAGTTCCTCTGACATCGCTATCCTGCTCAACTCCCTGACCTTCTCCTTCATCCTTTCCTTCACATCAACGCACTCGCAGGCAAGAGCCATTTCAGCGATTTTTATTTCTGGTATTCTCTTGCCTTTCTTCTTGGCCTTTGAAACCTGCCCAAATCTCCATGCTTTCAGATCTCGCTCAAATGCTGTGGCATGGTATGGTTCATCGAACTCAATTCCGTAACTGTAGTCTGGATCAGCTGGTAACACTCGGCTGCAATGACGGTGTTCATCGAAGCCTTCAACCCCCTTTATCTTGACAAGTGTGATGTTCTGACTGGGTGTGAAGCCTGCAAATAAGTCTCGATAAGCTGGAAATTCTGTAATTGCAGCGTGCATCATGTCATTCACTTGAAGACCATATGCCAAGGCCCAAAAAGGATTGTTTCCAAGTTTCCATTTTTGCTGGCTTTGGAATAACTTCTCGACGTAGAGGGTATCATATGGGCTGCAGTAGCCATATGGTATTATACCATGCTTGTCAAGATTGAACGCTGTGTTCAAGGGGAATCGCGTCATGTACAAACTCGCAACATAGCGTGATTGCCTAGACACTGAAAATGCAATGGGTACAGGAGGACACTTTATGTTAACATATCGGCCCTGGGGGTTGACAAGTGCAGGGACGAACTGTATGTATTCGACGTAATGCACTCGAGAGCTGGGTAGTGTATATTCCCAGATGAGACGCTGGATCACGGGGTCCAGTTTCTGAAATTGTGGAAACAAAGTACTCTTATTAGGAAGCGATCGGGATGTTGTATGCTTTTGCGCTTTACGAGACATTTTGATAGTACTTTGAAACGAGTTGTGACAATTGGTGGGTCTTGGGCGTGAATCGGTAGTTGGATAAGAGATACGAGAATGAAAGAGACAAGTATAAAGTGTTTCGGGCGGAGGCATCATCATGATTTATGAGTGAACAAATACTATTGTTGGTGAGCATGAAAAAGTCATGGACTGTGAGTGTTCAGATACCAGCATTGAGGCTGGGCAGGGGGGACATTCAAGGAACTACTGAACATGAGGACTGGCCAGTTGGCCAGCCACCAAGTTCATGCTATTTGAACAAAGAGCCTCAAGCTTGTTCAGTGATTCTGTCTACTAGACTGTTCACAATCATTGACTGACTGCTTTGTCTGGATTGAATCAGTCAATAAACGCACGTGCGCTTCATATTTGTTCTGACCTGAGGTTTGTGAAGCAACGACGGCTTTATCTACAGAATGCTTAAATAACGCCAATGCTGTTACATGTCTCACTAAATGGAATTGCTAAGGCGCCGCTGGCTTGAGTAGGAATATCCGTCCCGAAAACACTGAGTGAAGTATAGGAGCTGGCATCGTATTGAAAGCCGTGAAAGCCGTGAAAGAAGGTTCTTCTTAGTTTTACTGTATCATCTCAGGCAACAGAGTCTCCATTGGAAAATTTCATACCCAAGCTCTGCATGACCGTTGGTATAGAGATATGGCATACGGCAAGGCAAATAATGGTTTGGGTTGGTAGACCATCCTGTGCATCCTCAACTCAGTAGCATCAACATCCCTCTTCCGTCTCTGGAACAAAACAGGGGTGAAGAGGGGGCTTCGCCGGCGTAGTTGCCTAATCAGGTAGCTTTGGAGTAGCAATACTAATCATTTTGATTTGGATGCAGTCTCAGCGAAATATCAAGACCCCTCTATGAAGGAAGACAGTGGTCATAGCAGGACGATGATGCGTCCTATGCGAAGACTCCCAGAATTATCTAGCATCTGAATTAAGAATAGGCTCTAATAATACTGGTAAGTCTAACTTGGCTGAGGCATCGATGGTATGGAGATGTGACTTCTGACCCCGGCTGTGTTGCAACGTGAGATAAAGTATTAAGCGCCTGACCGAAGACAATCCTTACCGAATTTCGTCTGGCAGGATCATGTTCCTGGGCGTTTCCCTTAGCGCTTACGCTTAACGATTTGTCCAGCAACAGGAATTTGGGCAAATTGACAAATGTGGATTGGTTTAGCAAGGGTAGAACTAACCGATGCAACTCATCTTCAAATGGGACGTCGGAGCTGACATAAAAGCCTCAAAACTCCGAGTCCTGCCACCATTTGGCAGGGCTGAAATGGTGGCCCACAACGTAAGATCCCTGTATGAGGCTATGCTGCCAAACGTGGAGTCGCGCATCTTGCCCACATTGTTGGTTTTTGTCAGTCATCCATCAGTTTGCTACGGCTGCTGCTTCGAGCACTGTAACATCTCGACTGTGGCCAGCTGTGGCTATCGTACGCTTGGAAACCAGACTGAGACATGCTTTTGTCCACTTATCTGCGATGTTTTTGGCGATGGCATATTGTATTCGTCAACCCTCATGTTCAGCGGGGAGCGAAAAGTTGCTGGGATCCCGCTCCTAGCTAGCCAAGGCCATGCCTCAAACGATCAATTTTGCCCAGTTTGAAGCCTCTACACCCTGCCCACCTGTGACTTGTAGCCCCCACTGTGATAACATGCATGGAGATGGGGTAGGCAGTCTACGTTCATAAATACACAGCCTGCCCACCTCTCGGCCTCGCAACCATAATGTTGTCTATTGCTTTTCTGCTGCGATCGAGGAACAATGGCCGAGAGATCGATACCAAAATCGCAGCCTCAGTACGAGCCCGTTGAATCGGAAGAACATGAATTGCGTCACCTAACACAACACGACGATGCTGATTTCGCTAGGGCATCAGCCAGTGGAAAAAATGCTGCTGTATTCTCCTCCGACAGCCTGGAGGGACAATCCAGGAAGACAAACCCATCGAGTTGGAGACTGAAGACAATTTTGAAGAAATGGCGCATGCAAGCCCTCGAAGCATCGATCCGAAAGAAGAAGAACCGGCAGGTACCCATCGTCAAAGATCGTCTCACTGCAATATTGGCTGCTCTGGTTCATCTCCCTGCTATCGCTGGCATCATCACGTTGAGTTTCTACATTTTCAAGAACTACTACATCGGCAAAGAACTCGAAGGCAAGCCCGATTACGATGTCGAGAAGAAACTCGGTATCCAATTTGCTGCGAAGCTCATGGAAATGTTCATCGTGCTGTCACTCAACGCTATCGTCTTTTCCATGATCCGACACGAGTTTACGATCGGCCAGTCTGTCCCATACGGCGCTCTAGTAGCTGGACAGCAAATATCCGAGATCAGCTTCCTGTGGTCCGAGGAGTTCTTCAGCATTGTCAAGGGGAAGTTCTCGCAAACCTGGAAGAAGATCGGCTTCATAATTACAGTGTTTGTTTGCACGATCATGGCACTGGGCGCCTCTTCGCTCAGTGCTGTTGCCATGATGCCGCAGGAAGGTGATTGGAGAGCGGGCGGCAGTTTTGTTTACTTCAATGGTACCAGAGATGAAATGTTTCCTGGCGTCCTGACGGAAGACAATACGATAGGATCTCCCTGTAATGTTACCGGAAACGAGCGTTGCCCTTCTTGGCAATGGGATGTCATCAACAGCCAGCTCATCTCCAAGCTCCCTCTATCAGGTGAAGTGGACAATGGCTTGTTCATCAGACGACCACCGAGCGAGATTCTTGTCGCCGGATACTCTTCAACGCTTGTCAATCTCGTAGTGGATGTCAGAGAGAAATGGTTCAACCTGAACAGCCCAAACCATACCGTCGCCAGAATGCCTCATCTCGGACCCGCTGAGGCTTGCATCACAACGTCACTGCACTGGGAACAAGCCGCGGACGATTCGGCCAAGAGAAAACAGACTCGATTCAACAACTTCCAAATGCTTGCCCACAAGCTCAATGCACCCATGCCAATCACCAACACGAGGTGTGAGCTGACGTCTGTGACCGACGCCAAAGCAAAGACCATAATGTTCCCCGATTTTGTGACCTTTCCGCCAACAACGCTCAACGTCACGAAGGACGTCGTCAGCGACTGGCTATCAGATACCCTGCCTGGCTTGAAGAAACCCGAAGTGTTTTGGTTTGACTCAGCACCAGTCATTGCCAACAGCTCTGTCGGTGTATTGGTCGCTGCTCCATCCAACAAGTCACGCGAGGCAGCCGATATTTACGGATGTATGATCGATGCACGGTGGATTACCACTGAGCTGAGTGGCGATGCAGTTTCGCTCGCCAGCAAAGGATACCCGCCATTCTCGGGGCCTATTGCCACTGCGCTCGGAGGCTCATGGATTGGAAGCCCGGGTTACGGTCAGCGCGTCCATCTCGCACCGAGCTTCGCCAAATACCTTAACCCTCTTGATGCGAGAACGAATCGAACCATCATACACGAAATGCTTCTCAATAGTGGCGTATGGACAAATGATGGGAAGGGTTCGAAGTCTACGGCGCATCTAGAGGCGGTTCTTGGATCATTGGCGGCTAACGGCCTGGGACGATCGACTCCGAACGTCACTGCTATTACAACCTTGGCTGATCCCGATGGTGAGTGGTGGAGAAGCTTCATGCCGCAGGACGGTAAGGTGTTTGGTCCTGGAGGCAGCCCATATGCTGTATCAGACGATGACAAGGCCCGTTTCTTCAGTGCAGAGATGGAGACATGGGTAACTGGGTTCGCGTTTGCTGACAACAGCTTGACCATGCGCGGAGCCATGGCCGTCTTTTACGTCTATGCACTCCTTGTCATCGCGTACTCGATCTGGTCCATCTGGTCAGGTATTACTTCATCTTCATGGGAGTCTGTGCCGGACCTTCTCGCTCTCGCTCTTGCAGATCGAGGATCGGGATCTGATTCCGAAGGACTTAGCAAAGGAAGTCCGGATATTATGAAGGAAAGCTTTTGTATTTCTGCAGATGGAAATACGCTGAGACTTAGGGCGACTCACGGTCTGGTGCCGCCCGAGAACCGTGTCAAGGCTAATGAAGCCTATGATTGAGTAGTGGATAGGACTGTACACGATACGGATGAGATTTGTTTTGAGCGCAGTAAATATACGACGTTTCCTCCCTTTTCTCCCGTGAACCTTGGCGTCTCGATCGTCAGTCAAGGTAAATAAATGTTGCATCTGAGACGTTTACGTCACGAATACGTCTATCTCCGCAACCTCCGATTGGTGCCAATTGGCTGAGGGCTCACGTCGTATGTAAGCAGCCGAGACAGATCCCGCCTGACAGTTTCTGTTTGACAGTCTCACAATTGAAGTGACATTGGTTCATCACTTCTCAACAAAGCTAGATCCAGACACTAATACATCATACGCACGTTACGTGTTTTATCTCTGCAGTATATCGAGACTTGACCTAGTTAGTCTGGCTCTTTTATTCGACGTCGATCACCAGATTCATCTTGTACAAACCTAGTCAGTCGTGGGCAATGCCTCAGACCGACCCCCAACAATCATCATCAGCTCCTAGAGCCGGTCCCTTGCGCCCTCTGTTACCAGCAGAGAAAGGATCACAACCGCTGCTGCACCCTCCAAAGCGCATTGTAACACAGCGCAGGCTCAATCCTGTCTTGGCCGCTTGCGAGCCATGCCGTAAATACAAGGTCAAGGTACCTAAACGCCCCATCTCCTGAGCGGGGTCTGACTGACCGCCACCGTTAGTGTTCTGGAGAGAGACCAGCATGTCGTCGCTGTCTTCAGCGCAAACTCGCCTGCATCTATGTCACGCGACCAGGCGAAACTCGCTCACAGGCACTAAACCGATGTTCTCACGAGACCTACGAGGGCTCGAATCAACGCTCAAGTGTCTACGAGGAACTCGTCGGGCTGCTGAAGAACTTGCCTTATCAAGACGCCCAGGCCATCCTGCAAAGGCTCAGGTCCGGAACAGACGCCGCATCAGTTGTCAATCAGGCCAGAGCAGGCAATGTATTACTTCAGATGGCCGTAGTTCCCGAGACGCGATTACGATACGAGTTCCCGTACAGATCGGAGATGCCAAAAGAGTTTGAGCTCAACAATCCTTATCTAAACTCAATGCTGTATGAAACAGCCTCTCTCTATTCTCAACACCCGACTTCAGGGACAAACCTACCCGGACATCTTGCTAGTCTGGGTTCCGAGGAGCAGAGAAGCCCTTACTTGAAGCCCTTCCATGCAGCGCAAGTATTCGATCCTCTGCTTTCCGACGTCAAAGTCTCAGCGTGGACCAGCGTCTGTGACGACGACATGCTCATGCGAGACCTTTTAACTGTACTTTTCCGTTGCGAGTACCATTTCACAGCAGCCTTTCACAAGGACCTATTCCTGGAAGACATGGCAGCGCGTCGCAAAGACTTTTGCTCTTCACTGCTTGTCAACGTAATTCTCGCATATGCTTGCGTAGGATATCACTCATAACGACGTCGTCAACATTGCTGAGATGCTTTTCAGGTCTGTTACCCTAAATTCACCAACCGTGTCGAGTATTGGAATCCCAACACTCTTGCCTATCGCTTCATTGCCGAGGCCAAGCGATTATGGGAGCTGGAGGCTTCTATCCCGCGCATGACTACTATCCAGGCAGGTATCCTTTTTAGTGTCTTTCATAATCTCTGTGGGCTAGACGAAGTCGGGAAACCTTATAGGGTACATGCTGTGGCGTTAGCAAACCAGCTTCGCATCTTCGACACCATCGATGTTGATCAGAGCAAGAGGATACAGAGGGGCACTCAAAACCTGGCTTGGGCTATGTACAACTGGGAAGCGTAAGTACCTTTTTACACCTTTGACCGTGTCCTAACGACAGGAGTCTCTCTGCTTTCTCGTTCATGCTGTCGCCACTCATCAAGGAGCCACCAAAATGGCCGCTTCCAGATCCTTCACAAGATCCATCATGGTATGGCGAAATATGGGTCAAATACCCATTGAATCACGGCCTTTCATCGATGTGTTTTGGAGAAGTTATCTATGCTCGGAGCCGGTTTCGGATTATCATGAATGAGTATTGCAACGCAGCATACTCAGAAGGTTCCAAGGTAAGAGTTAACCTGGCTTATCAGTTCCGCGGAAGGCTGGAAGAATGGTACGAAAGCCTGCCCGCATCTCTAACCCCAAGGAGGATTGTTCTTCCTGGACAGCTACAGCTACAGTAAGTGCTTCATTGCTGCCTTTCAATTTTATAAGCCAACGTGGTTTTCAATATGCATGAAGTTAGTTGCTGACTGCGTCGCAGTATGTACTATCACCACTTACTATTGACGATCTTTGAGCCTCTTTACGATGCAAAGACGACTCGAGAGCCTTCTCCGCAGCGCATCGTGGCTGACTCGAAGAGAAACATGCAGACACTTGTCAGGCTATACTACCTCCGACATGGGTTCGAAGCAATGGACCTCTTCATCGTCATCCCTTTGATGGTGATGGGTTATGATAGTATAGATGCCATCAAGGAGGATACACCTACAGAAGAAATTGAGCTGCTACGATCGACTCTCATTCTGATAGCCCAAGGCCTCTACTTCCAACGAAGAAACCACTACTTGGCGCAGGCACTTTTCAAAGTCATCCGAGGCAAAATGCGCCCCCAGGAGATTAGCTTGCTGAAGAGTTCAATGGCGCTAGATAGATACGAGGCCGATCCAGAGCCGGAGATGGCAGTGGCTGTTCTTAACAACGCTCACTGGCCAGTGACTTCGAAGCATGAGGACATGGAGTCACACATCCTGACCAATCTCGTGGAGAACTTTGGTCGTGTCAATGTTGAGGAAATCCCATGATGTCTTTTGGGCTGAGATGATGGATGGAGGTAAGAAGGAGCTGCGCACACGATATTGGGAAGCACTTTGCTTTAGTCATCACAGGTGAATAAAGGCCTCCTTCCATTGATATATTGTCTTGGAGACTATCGAAAATGAGGGATGTGTTGGCAAAGCAAGGCAGAAGGCGCTCTAGCTGGATACACTGCCTACTAATGCTTTGACGACACTTTCTATTGACTAACTAGTTAGGTGGTAATGATTTCCTTCCGTCAGCCATATGAGCTTCATTAACCCTCACTCACCATGTCAGATATAGCCGAAAGTGCTGGGCAGCTTATGACGCAGTACTTTTGAGCACATCGTGAACAGCCTCCTTCTGAAGTCCGATTTCGTAAAGCTTCTTCACCTCACTGGCATCGACCTTTGTTTCAAAGTCTCCTCCACCCCCCTCCCTGAAATGAGTAAGGAAGAACTTGACAAATGGGGCAGTGGCATCTTTCTGCTGAATCTTGTCGTTACAACTTTTCAGTGCATCATTCAAATCTTGGTAGTCTATCTCCCAGTCCTGGTCCGCCGTCCCTGTTGCCTTCTGAACTGCCAGCAGAAGCTCCTTCTGGCTTAGATGAAATGAAGGGGCATAGAAAGCCTTGTTCTTATACCGGGACAAGTCCCATTCAGGGAGGCTCAATACTGCAGCTGTAGCCTGACCAGTCCGTGCAACACTCGATGTGCTGACCTTTCCAACGGCTCCGGTCCAAATCGTAGCTTTGCGGTTCTCAACATCGATGCCCCAAAGGCCACTTTTGATGTTCATGTCGAGGAAGGGACCGACGGCTACTGAGATCCAGCTGCTCACACCGAGCTTCTCAATCAGATCGCGGATCTTCTTCTTGTCTTGCAGTAGTTGGTTGTCCTCTATCAGCTTTGACGCAAAGGGGTCTGGGCCAAACTCTGCAGGTAAGATATATGGAACTCCAGCTTTTGCTGCTGCTCGAACTGCTGACTCTTGCAGACTGACAAGGTGAGGGAGAGGTGGCATGAGCACGACAGCATCGTGTCCTTGGAAGATGCTCACCAAGAAGGACTCGTCTTTCAGATCACCAGGTTTGACGATGACTTCGGGTGGAAATGTGCTTGCTGCTTCGATGCGTTGGACAGCAGTAATGGTGTGAATGCCAGATGCGAGAAGAGCCTTGACAGTCGGTTGTCCAACCTGGCCGCTGGAGCCAATGATGGCGATTTTGCGTCCCTGTGCTTTGCCTGACATGGTAGACTCTGAGAGTTCTGCGTGGGCTTGAACTTTTTCGCTCAAGAGCTGTAGCTCGAGTACTTTATTCTTTTCTCCTCAGACGCTCTAGGCATATACGTCATCGATGTACGTCGTGTTCGATTTACGAAGTTGCGATAGGACAAAAGGTCTGAACGGATTAGGGCTGAATAATGCAAGTCAAAGCTAAATCCAGAGATATAATCGACCAGAATTCCCAATAATTGATAACTCTATGGAGTGATGTTCCGAAGAGACTACCCCCAGGCTCGAAGTGGAATGATGAATGTTGTTAATGAAAGTCATGAAGGAGGGCTTAGACTACTTCTATCTCCGCCCAGCTGATGTGCATAGATAAGTACCGTGCTGTCCCACCTTGACATTCGCTAACAGGAATGACAATGCCCCGCCTCGACTCTGCCCTGATGCGGGGATGACCATTCGGGTTGATGGCAATGCGTTAAGTCCGAATTCATGATATAAAGGCCGATCACATGGAACCTGCTTCATAACCTCTATTTAACTACAAAATTCACTTTGCTTCGAAGCCTTAGTCTAATCACGCCCCAAACCATTATCTAATACAGCAAAAATGTCTCCAACCGACGTCTTCAGCTCAGGCTCTTCGGCATTGATCACGGGAGCTGGCTCAGGCATCGGTCTGGCCATTGCCAAAACATGTCGCAGCAAAGGCATGCGCACATTGCTCGTCGATAACAACGAGGAAGCTCTGGAGGCTCTGACTAAGACGCACTTCCCCAATGACTCTGACGTCGTTACCTCCAAGGTTGATGTCTCATCGACCTCGGACTGGCAGGCGCTGAAGAGGCTCGCCCTGGACAAGTTTGGCAGCATCGAGTTATTGGTGTTGAACGCTGGCCGAGGTCTGAGAGGTACCTGGGGAGATGATGATTACTTCAGAGATGTACGTTGAAACTGCAATGGTGCGACAAATGCTAACAAACAAGACCCTCGAAACCAATTTATTCGGTGTCATTCATGGCATAAACACGTTTCTCTCCGTGGTCCAAGACGCCGCCAAGTCAAAGCCAACGAGCATCGTCATAACTGGCAGCAAGCAGGGCATTACCAACCCACCTGGGAATCCAGCATACAACGCCTCCAAAGCTGCAGTCAAGACTCTTGCTGAGCATTTGAGCTGGGACCTGAAAGACACAAGCACCAGCGTGCATCTGCTTGTGCCAGGATGGACTTACACTGGACTGGTGAGAAAATGAGGCCGTGTTTATGGCAACTGGCTGACAATGCTTAACAGACTAGGGCAACGCCGGGTGGTGTGAAGCCAGCTGGAGCTTGGACAGCGGAACAGGTGGCAGATTATCTGTATGAGAAGATGGGGAAGAACGAATTCTACATCATCTGCCCCGACAACGATGTTACAGAGGAGCAGGACAAGAAGCGTATCACTTGGGCTGCAGGTGATGTTGTTCAGAGACGGCCGCCTCTGTCTCGATGGCGTGAGGAGTGGAAGCAGGAAGCTGAAGAAACCATGGCCAAGATGGAACTCTAAGACGATGGGACTCGAAGTGGTGACCAATCTACAAATACATAGTATCCCCCGTCATCAAGGACAATTGAATGAGCTGTTCTGTGCCTAGTGCGAATCAATTGAGTGTTCAATGAATAGTGTCATCATGCAATCCAACATGAGTCTGCGACGTCAACCAGTAGATCGTCTTCCAATTCTATATCAGGCAACATTGACTCATGAGGATGCCAACCAAGGGTAGCCCCATAATACAGAGGCCCTCATGCCAAACGACGCCGCAGAGTGTCGTGAATCAACCAAAAAGTCAAAAAGTTGGTCAAACATATCCTGACGAACCAACCATCAAAAGGTTCGATACACCAGGGACTCGAACCCTGAGCCTTAGTCTTAGGAGGACTACGCGCTACCATTGCGCCAGCGCACCGGAGCTATTTTTAGAGGTATTTGTGTCGTATTTGCGAATATGTTGGTGTTTTGATTGGAGTTTTCGGTCTGCGCCACCACGTCAGACTTTGGCCTCAAATTGGAATTTTCAAGCAAAGGGCTACCTATTACTTCCTCATTCTTATCTGTTCTGGACTCCTGAAATCGTTCTATTTATCTGATGCTGGTATTGAATGTCATGCGTATGCCGTAGAACTCCACTGTGGACCGAGGTCGAAGTGGCGTGGAGCCTCCAGCCAAACCATTGATTGATCAAACTGAGAAGGCCAATACTTGAATTGAACTGAAACAGTTGAGATTTGCCAGTTCGGCAGCGCCAGTATGTCCTTAAGATTACATTCTCTTAATTGTGGCAGGCAACTCCTCCATCCCCTCCAGAAAAGCACCAAACTCTTCCTTAACCTTGTCCATATCCTCATCAACATCATCCGTCCAACGATGAATGTAAATCGTCTTGATTCCAACATTTTGAGCTCCTCTCAGATCGTATGCGTGAGCCGCAACCAACACAACTTCTTCAGGTTTGAGCTTGACCAGTCGCAACGCCTTGTTGTACGCCTCGGGATCTGGCTTGTACGTCCCCAACAGTTGGCTGGAGAAGAGCATGTTGAAATTGAGTCCAGCGAAGCGAGTTAGGTCAAGCTGAAGGCGTGTTGTGCCATTGGCGTGAACAAAGACTTCTAGACCAAGATCTTCTCGAATTGATTGAATTGCCTTCCCAACTTCTGGCCAAGCTGGCTGAGAATGCCAGGCAGTAATCAATTGTTCCTTAATTGGCGCATCGAAATGCTGCTTATACTCTGGTGAGTCTTCCAGCACGTTGTCAAGCACGCGGATGAGCGTGTCGTCTATATCTTCGGGTTCAAGCTTTTGGGCAAGACGCTCGCTGTTGGCGATGAAGTAACGTCGCCGCCACTCGAGAGCGAGTTTGGAGGCTTCGGCTTTGGGAATGGCAGGGGGTAGAGCCTGCACGACACTGCTGTGCCAATCAAGGCATGTCCCCATGAAGTCAAAGAAGACTGCTTTTATCTTGGTTGGTTGCGACATGATGCTAAAACCTTTCTAATTGATGCAAGATTACCGCGACAATTGGAGACAATTTAGCATATAAATACTGGAAGCGCTGCGCATGTTTGTTGAAGATGCTGGCTTATGATATGACGTGATTAGAAATCATGAAACGACCTGCTTATTTCGCTCACGGCTGTACGCCCTTTAAATGATTGGTTGCATCACAAATTATGGTCCGTCAGTCAGCTCAAGTTCAATACGATACAACACAATCAAAGATTTGGAACAGCATCAAAACTGTCAATAAATCGAGGCTTCAATGGAACTCAGATCATGGGTCTATTAATTGTCATAAATTCGATATGAATTAATTGCTCATTCATATGTTTACTATAAAGAGCTTAGCTAGACCACCATGGCAGTAAAAAAGCTCACCCACTTGCAAGAACTGGGGGTAGAGATAGCTGGTGGTTCTTGATGATCACATCCCATAACGCCGATAACTCCCCACTTGGTAGTTTGTCATCTTCCTTGATCCTTCGAATATCATGAGAGAAATTATCTCCCTCGGCTCTCAAAGTCCTCGGTATGTTCTCCATGTCAGGGAAGTTGAAGAAGGCCACTATGGACACTTTGACTTCATTCCCGCTGATATCAACATCGTGAAAAGTCGGAATGAACTCATTGGCCCAACGATAGAGCGTTGAGCCACCCATCATGATAGTGCCTTTATGTCCGGGAAAGCGCACGGTTCCATCGAGGTCATAGACCCGAAGTCCTGGCCCGTTTGTGATGAGGGCAGAGAGGAGGTTGCCATCTGGATGAAGGCCAATGCCACCGGGAGCACCAGCATGAGGGGTGTACTTGATAGCACGATAGCGAACTGTACATCGCTGTACCAATTCCGGGTCAATGCCAACAGCCATACTAGTCGTTACTAAAGCACTGTCGAGCGCAGACTTCAGACAATGTGCCGACTCTCGAGTTCTGGCATCATGCAACGCTTGAAGGCCCGTAAGGCCATCCTTGAGATCGCCATCAAATTTGGCAATGTCGGTCTCAGAGTCCATGAAAGGATGGCCAATTCCCTGACTGGCAAACCAGCAGGACTTGCGCCATACCACTTTCTTATCAGTACCCTCGTAGGAGAGCGAGTGATCAAGATCGCTAAGGTACGAGCCGAGGTCTTGCATTGCTTGTTCAATGCGTTGTTCTTCTTGGTTTTCCCAAGGGACTACATATTCTTTGCCCGCCTTGAAGGCAGCTTGAATGGCATGGCTTTCTGTTGCTAAATGAACGTCAGCTTTTTGAACCTCGATAAGAAATCAGTGGACCACCTACGCATTACTCCTATTTGAGAAGTGCTTGGCTGATCGAGGCTCGCGTGATGGCTAGAGCCGGGCGTCATGGAATCGAGCATAGACATGGTGATGTCGGATGTGATTGAGTGAAGCTGGTATGTCCATCAACGTCTAGCAGGCAATTGTTTATTTAATCCTGCTAGGCCATGCCCACCCTAGTCTGGCATCACCCCGCCAAGTTTCATTATCGTCTCCATCCGAATGCGTGTCTCACTGCATTCGTCTATCCACTCCATTCACTTTCGGCACAACGCCACACCGTGACGATCGTGAAACTAAGCTGAACTGCCGGTTTCCCCGAACCACAAATGTCATTGTTGTACAGCTACATACATGTCCACTCTGTGTACCGCGAACCCCGCGTTCGGCGTTTCTTACTGTGCGGCCTCGGCGATCTCTTTGAGTACCACGTCGATGCTGTCCATCGTTAATGACCGTATATGTACATCCCTGCTTTTGAAGAGTTCTGCCAGCCTTGGGCAGTATGTTTCTAAACCCTCTGCTAATTGTGCTCTGGATAATGCCTGTCCATTATCTGGTAATCCGTATTGAAGTAGCCAAACTTGTTTATCTGAAGGGTCAGTTGTCAGCTTCGAACAGTCTGAGATTATGTCTCTCTTTCGCTCACCACTTCTGAGACTCATCTCCCATTCCCATCGATGGATGTCATCTGGATTCGTAAACCTGTCCCAGTCGCCTGGAGCAGCAAGAATAATGATCTGAGACATGGACAAGAATGTGTTGGAAATTCTCTTGGTCACTTCTCCCGCTTCAGTGCTTCTCGTCATCTGGTGTTGGTCGAGCCATATGCGACGGCTATTCTTTTCGATCATCTCGGCGACCAAGCGCGCCATAACTCGGCCTCTCTCGTATAGTTCTGGTGATAGCCATCTGTAGAAGATGATGTAGTCATATGCGTATGTTGTTTCTACGCCTGTTTGCTCGTGTCAGTCGGGAATCTGCATCGTGGCCGGCAGTTGAACTCACTCAGACAGCTCTTCGACAGGGGTAAATGAGCCTCCACGGCAACAGCCGGCTTGACACTCAACATTTCCGTCTTGTGTTGTCCCTAACCTCAAAATGAGTGGCTTTTAGTGCGTGTATCAACAATCATAAACACAGATTCGATCCCATGGAAATCGAGGCACAAAACAGATGTTTAATATTATTGCCCGTCTTAAGTTTTCAAGCTCACATTTTTCAATGTCTCAATTCTTATACAGTTGCCCTGCAGTAACGTACACAGTACATATGCCGGAACCAAGAAACTTCACAGCCGGCATATGCACTGACTTCAGCAACCTCAAGGTCACAGATCATTGCTTGTTCTGTAACATCATTCCGATCCCCGTTTTCCCCATCCAATCCAGAAGCGAAATCGGAGAGTACGGGATGATTATGTCTCAGCTGCACACGATCTTTTACTGCTTATAGGTTGTTGTCTTACGCTGTACGCCAGCCACTTTCAGGTGGACGGGCCAACCCGTGCATTAGTGTATGCAGAACGCCATACAATAGGTAACGCGTAGGAAACTGAGTGGGCTTTGTGGAAGCCGGGTTACGGAAGCTGAGGGATCAGCAAACTGTATCTGACCGCTTTGCGGTGAAGGCCGTCGATCGATCTCGGAGCTTCAGTTTTTGTGGAGCAATGTGTTGTGATGCAACGCTTTGCAACTTGGCAGAACCAGGACCCAGGTTCAAAACACCATCTTGCTACTGCAGCTCTGAACTTGGTGTATATTCGAGAGTTGAAAGGAAAGCTCGTTTTATTGATTCAATATCTGGGAATGTAGGAACGCAGGGTCCCTGAGAAAGAGAGGCATTTGTCGGTGTTTTCGTGCGGTATACTTTAGGGTAGCACCTCATTTCTTGCTATGATCTCTACGGACAACCGATGGTCGTACGGAGTACAGAGTGAGTCGATGATGTGATTGTTACGAATTCCATAGGTAGTACCAATTAAATATCTTTATTATAAATTGTGGTGGGAACTGGCTGGAAACAAAGCTTTTGTGGTAGCGTTATGAAGGTACTTGTGATGGTAGCAACTCCTGGGACAGTTACAGTGGTCATCTCGGAAGAACCGTCTTTCCGGCCAAACATGATCGAATCATTTGACTTGAGCCATGTTGACGTGTCCAAGTCATGCAAATTGTTAACAAGCTGGGCTCTCCCTTCACCGACAGTGCTCTTCCAATGTCAAGTCGGCTGCTGAACCAAGTTCCCGATTTAAGTAACTATAGCACCATGACCCACGACAGCGCAAATCCATGGATTATTTTTCGTATTCCCAAACATAAAAGAGTGTGCTGTGCTCTCAATTGTTTCTCACGGTCATGTACGGCAAAGCAGCCTCAGTCAGCTCTGGGCTGGGATCGGTCCCGATGCTCAAGAATGACACTTCGGCTGACCGCTTGCACCATCACCCGACAATTGGAACAAGGTTGAGATCGACAATGGCTCAATGTCTCATATTACAGTCTCAAGATGTCATCGATCTCAATCTCAAGGCCAAGGTAAGCCGTGTCTAGCCCAGCGATTAATTCCCCGTCGTAACTTTACAGATTCAAATGCTGGACTCTTTGGTACGTATTTCTCATTGACAGGTGTCGATGACTGCCAGAGTGAATCAGCTTGTTATTGAGGTGCTTGGACAGCAAGAGTCTCCTCCCTGTAGACGGGGTAATCAGACAAGGGTGAACAACAAACAGCCAAGGAAACAGCAGAAAAGGCAGGCAAAACACCAATGCTCGATACAGACACGGTCGGTATTTATCCCAGTCACCCACTCACCACTCAAAGTTGGATAAGATTTCATCCCTCGAGTCAAACCCCATCACGGAAAGTGGGCGCATGGTCAATTACCGCATTCGGCCTCCAATCATCAGCTGAAGGCAAGTTCCCATGTCTTGAACAGGGCTTAGGTAATGTTGATGCAGAGACTTACGCGTCGACTGAAGCGATTATTGATCAGAAAATTCACAAATTTCAAGGCTACGCTCCTTTAGAGTTTGCTAGCTCCACGGGATGACGACGGTGGTCGGGTCAAAATGCGCGCCCACTTCGCGGCTCGGAGCCGAAATCGATCGGTGCAGCAGATTCAGATCAGACCTGAAGTGATTGAGTTCGGCAGATGGACATAGACATACCTGATCAACAGGTTCAGTAGTATCTAAACTATAATATTCGTATCAATATAGTTCCTCTCTATTCAAGACAATGCATCATCGATGCCCAATTCACTAGACTAGCAGCATAACTTACAGGCCTCAGAATGCCTCTCAAACACTCCCGTCTTTGCCGTTACTGGTTTTCTTCTCCCAGCTAAGACGTTAGGCCCATCGCTGTAGATTTCAGAAGAGCGCCACTGCTTTGTCTCCCTTGCTGGGCCTACGCGCCTGACCACGACGACCTGACATGATGTCGCATGCTTTCCCCTCTTTAACCTCCGTGCGTCGTCCAGGGCTAGACTGATTAGGCATCGTCAAATAGTGTTTTTCTTTTCATGCTTCAGGGAATGACGCATCGATCTGACGATGCTTCGTTTCGAGCACTATCTTAAAACTGCTGGGCCGCCGATATGTCGATCAATTGCTTGGCTGGAACTATCGTGACTTACTTCGTTTACTGTCACCATTGATATCGTCAATCAGGACACCACGATCATGATACGGCACACTATTGGTTTGGCTTTATTAGCTACTTTTGGCTATGCCACCGATGTCAACAACACCGACCTCGAGCCATTGCGGTTTACCAAGAATGGTACTTTTCAGATCGCCATCTTCTCCGATATGCATTTTGGACAATGTGAGTTCTCCAACAGACTGGCAAGAATTGCAATTGACCCTCGGTCACAGATGAATCATCAACAGGACCTGAACAGGATCGCAATTCTGTGGAAGTGATCAGCAAAGTCCTCGACTACGACAGACCTGATCTTGTCGTTCTCAATGGCGATCTCATCAATGGAGACTCAACCTTTGCTCACAACAGTACACATTACGTGGACATGATTGTTGAGCCAATCGTCAACCGCAGCTTGACATGGGCATCCACATATGGCAATCATGATCATAACTACAACATTGCTGGCGATGATATTCTCGAGCGCGAACAAATGTTCCCGGGAGCGCGCACGCAGAAAATGGTCAACAAGAAGTTGTCTGGCACAACAAATTACTACCTGCCTGTTTACCCTTCGGACTGCACCGACACCAGCGATTGCAGCCCCAATCTCATCCTATGGTTCTTCGACAGTCGCGGCGGCAACTATTATCAGGGATCTTATCAACCAAATTGGGTTGACCAAAGTGTTGTTGACTGGTTCAATGAAACAAGTATCGAGTTGAACGACAAGTACAACAAGACCCTCCCCTCGCTAGCATTTGTCCACGTTCCAGTCAACGCCACAGTTGCACTCCAAACAGAGATTGGAATCCGAAAGAACTACCAGCCGGGCATCAACGAGGATCCTCCGGTGTTCCAACAAGGAGCAGGATGGTGTGAGAACGCTGATCCCAATGAGACTTGTGATTACGGTGGTCAGGACGTGCCATTTATGGAGGCTTTGGTTACTGTTCCCGGAGTTATTGGGCTGTTTTCTGGTCATGATCACGGAAACACGTGGTGCTATCGCTGGGACAAGAAACTCGAAGGAATGACTGTTGAAGGCAACGGAATTCATCTGTGCTATGGACAGCACTCTGGATACGGTGGTTACGGTGATTGGATCCGCGGTGCACGAGAGATCATTGTTACAGAGGATATGTTGGAGAAGGGCGACGTGGAGTCCTACATTCGTCTCGAATCCGGCGATGTTGTTGGGCGGGTGACGTTGAACTCGACCTACAACGACGACTACTATCCTGCTACGCCGAACACCATGACCTATATGTCAGAGGCGTTAAGTGGTAGTAGTAGCGATGCTGAAAGTGCTGCGAGGAGTATTCTGTCAGGGTCTGAACTCATGACAGCTATTGGGGGGTCATTGATTGCGATTGCTTGGTTGTGCTTTTAATCTTGAAGGCGTTGTTTAGATGAGTCACGACGATATGGATACCCATGTTCTTTTAAATACCATAAAAATCTATATAGATATGACATATATCCCAGTTCACATGCTGTGTCGTATACTCGTAAATTTCCTAATCTCGCAGCCATATCAGTTTGGTTTTTGTGTAGCCAGAACCGTCAATCTTGTCTTCATAGCCGTCGCATTAGGCTTCTACGGTCAGGTAGGATCACTATGTACAGCTACCTTCTGCTTCATTCGTCTGCTCAGTATTTCATCTCAACCTAGCTCTTTAATTCGTCACTTTTGATGCTCTTCATCAGAACTTTCGCTCTCGATCGACTGCCGCAACATCTCCACATCCTCTTCGTCAATAGACTGCCCTCTTGGGACTGACTCCTCATGATGAGTCTCGTGACTATGCAGTCTCATGTTTACAAACATGAACCAGAGGCCCAAGTCATACATGATTCGCAAAATGCCACCCACCAAAAAAGCAATCCAGAACTTTCCAGATTCAGCAAGTCCTCCAGTCAGCGAAGGACCAGTGGCCATGGCCAGGGTTCGAAGTGTCGAAGTAATTCCCATGACAGCAGTGCGCTCTTCAGGCTTGACAACAGCCGCGATGAAGGCTGCCCTGGGTGCTTGATCCATGTTGTTGAGACCCATGCGAATGAAGAGGAGTATGACTGTGAGAACCAGACCACTGGGTAGAGGGAAGAACAGAACTGAAATTGAAGACGGTAGATGAGTAAATACCATGGTGTTGATGAGACCCAGGTGACGAGACAGAGGTCCTGCAAAGACTGTTGAGACTGTTGCCAAGACTTGAGCTGATGAGAAGATGTTTCCGAGGGTAGTCTTGGAAGGTGAAAATTTGTGATCGAGGAAGTAAGTTGTGAGGGATTCCGAAACCATTCCATCGGCCAGAGAATCGATGGTCAGGAGAAACCATAGCCGGTACATGACAGACCTGGTACCGGACGAAACGCTTGAAAAGCGACTCGCTGGCTCAGGAGGATTTGATGTCATTGACTGTCTTCTCCTCCGAGCATCTTCTTCTTCCTCCATCGATTCGCGCAGCAGTCCTTCAGCGAGTTCGTCGGAAGCTTCTGAAGAGCCATCGTGATGGGCTTCCGTCTTATTACTCATCACAAACGCGAACAAGACATTCAAAGCACCCATCAGGATATAGACCCAGAAAGTCGCATGGTATGCCCTCACGAGATTCCATCCCTCTCGTTTTGTCATGTTTTCGACAAATCTCCCTGCCAGTGCCGCGCCCCCTGCAGCACCAAGACTCGAACTGGTGATATACCAAGCCAAGACATCAGCTCTTGTCTTCGGAGTCGTGATGTGAGACAGCATAGATTCTTCGATAGCTCGGAACGGACCAAAGTCGCTTCCGCTCGCGCTGACCACACCAACGACAGCAGCGAACAGGAGAATCCAGAAATTCTCAAAGACCGAGAATATTGCGCCCGAGACAGCCATCAAAAAGCCACCCGCCACCAATACCCTCCGTCGACCAAGCCCATCAGCCATGAGCGTTACAACCAAACCGAGTACAACATCACCCAACAGCGTCAAGCTCATAAACAAGCCAATCCTGAAATCAGAAAAACCCAGTTCGGAGAAGAACTGCGCTATCGTAAGCGTAACAGCCTTGAATGCAAACATGCGACATGTTCGTGAGAGAATAAGCAGCCAGGCATCTTTACCGGCATGATACACAGCAGAGATGCCCGACTCGTGGTACAACCAGCCAGCCTTTTGACCAAGCGAGGATCGTTGCGTTGCCATTGTGAAGGCTATTGAGGTTGAGAAAGAGAATATGATCGCGTGCTCAAATCGATATGATATGGATTGTTGCGGGGTGTCGCCGATCGGAGTTATCGGCACCGTGATCGGCGGTGGTTTTCACCGAGTTACTACTTCTGGCATCATTGTGACCTCGCCTACATTTTCGCATTGGGGAATGAGTCAGTGTCAATAGGAGGGAAGAGGATTTCCGGGTGATGATTCGGAAGTAGTATTCGGAAATGGAGCGGAGATCGAATGGCGATGAGGACGTGCAGTGCTATTGATGTGAAAACCTTGTTAGCGACAAGGTTACTTCGGTGAGGCTCTATTCAGAAGGTCAATTGCGCGTGGGTCAGTGAGACTCGCAGAAAGATGACTAGTAAGAGTCGCAGCATTGCATCACTTGACCATCAAAGGAGATATCGATATCGTATGAGATATAAGAGACTGAACCTATTCTAACATGGCAATGGTGAATGATCAGAATGCTCAGTTCGGCTTGGTGCAATGTATGTCGTGCTCTGAGAACACTGTGAATCGCATTTGCAAACTGACTTTCAAGAATCCAGACCTTCTCCCCGAATAGCTCAGCTGGAAGAGCGTTCGGCTGTAACTGATATTGCCACCGAAAGGTCACTTGTTCGATCCAGGTTTCGGGGATTCAATTTTTTGCATTTTCCCCCTCTCCACCTTCAAGCAACAGACGCGAGCATCATTTTTTCCCCTTCCTGTTACTCGTTTACTTACCCAGTTCAGCTCTGGAGCCGGCCTGTGAGGTGTTTACAAAACCTCATTGTTGAGAGCTGAAGCCACTAAAGTTTAGCGCATCCCACCACTGAATTGACTACCCCGTGATGCCTGAGTGCCCCTCAAGAATTTTTATCATCGTCATCTCAATGAGGTAATGACTTCATCCTCAGAATTACCTACTTGGTATTATCGCGTCTCTGAGGTAGTTAAGAAGAGAAATGGCGTCATACTCTGGGACTTTGATGAAGATATCTCCGACCTTGATGAAGCCAACCCCGACGAAACCACAACGTACAATGGACCTGATGCAGCAGATTACCATCGCTTGAGAGAGAAGCGAGAGGAACGCAAAAGAGAGCTTTTCCAGCGCAAAGAGACTATCAAGAAGCGTAAGGAAGATGCAAGAGAAGAGGAGAAAAATAAGATTGAACAAGTGCGGGCAGCGTATGAAGCCTTGGAGATTTCCATGTCCAGAAGCGAATCAACTCTCCTAGGTCCTATCGACAGCCAGTTCGATCTTTACTGTATGGACTACTTTGACCGTTTTTATGATCCCAGTCCGCATGGCTACCAGAGGAGATACATCAGGTTCGAATACCAAGATAGAGGCGACGCGCACAGCGATAGTCTCACCGGCCGGTTCTGGCTCAATCCCAAGGTCGACTTTGAACTTGTCACATTCAAAGCCCCGGAACGTTCAAGCCTTGAGCATCATGAGATCTACACCACCGATGGCAAATTCTCTTTGATTCTGCAATTCATTGACAAAGATCACTTGATCCTCAGAGCAAGTCGACATCTTGTCTTCTGGGGTGCTCCGCAGGATTCACGAGATCCTGAAACGTTTACATTCATGGGTGTTCGCAACGATTGGGGGAAGCAACTTCAGGCGTTTGCAAGAATGTTGCACCCATGAGAGAAGCTTTCATGGGTCAATCAGTATGATGGGGGGTTTGCGCCCGATGTGCGTTGTGAGGGCAGGCTGGCTAAAAGTTGCCGTGCTTCGCCTCACTCGTCCTTTCAGCGCTCAACTTCTATCACGTCGCAAAGACTACAAACACAACCTGCAATCATTGACAAAGATGTCGGCTCCAACCTCTCCATTCAGTGCTCTAGCACCGCCAACGAAATTTCTCTCGGTGCAAGGTGGAACCCTCTGTGAATTTTTGTCGCGATGACGAGCTCATTCAGCCAATCCGAACCAGAGCTTTCTCAGATCACATTCAATCCTCGCGTTACTGCAAACTTTGTGCAACGTGGCTTAGAGGCCTAACACATCATCGTCATAACCTGAAAGTCAGGGGCCAAGTTGCCGCACTGAGACAGCATCCGTAAAGCAAGACGTCGATGATGTGACGCTTGTGTTTCTGAGTTTTCCAGAACAGCCACAAATACTACGGCCTCACATTGGACATGTGTGGGCAACTCTCGACATGATCGATATAGACTGTTAGTTTGGGTATGAACGGCCGGTGTGAGATACATCAATGCCGACTGGTAAATGTAGATGCGAAAGACATTAACTTGAAGCCGTTGCCTGGATCTGATCAGGCCGACGATACTTGGAAATCGGTCAGAGGTTGGCTTGATCGCTGCGAGAAACATCATAAACATTGCAGATATGAGAAGACATCCGCCTGGAAGCCAACTCGACTGCTCTATGTCTGTAATACACAGGCTGGGCTTCAAGTCCGCCTTGTCGAGAGTCAGAATATATCCGACGGCGCTGAGTATCTGACCCTGAGCCATCGCTCGGGTGCAGGCGACACTCTTCAGCTTACTCACAGCAACATTGAAGCCTTCAAAGCCTCAATTCCAGTTGATGAGCTCTCCCGCGTCTTCATCGATGCATGTAACACCGTAAAAAGGCTGAATCACGAATATCTCTGGCTCGACGCACTTTGTGTAATACAAGACGACCCTGCAGATTGGCAACATGAGGTTGGTTGTGTGGCATCCACCCACGGGAACTCATGTCTCAATATCTCAGCCGACGGAGATGATACGGCTGACCACGGTCCTCCTGTCCTCCCGACAGACGAACCACCCGCCCATGGTATCTAGTATACATACATCGTGAATGAGACGATGGGTTCCCCAGTAGCTATTCCATAACCGATTATCACAACTGGTGGGAACGCATCTCATACTCGGAGTTAAATCAAGGAGCCTGGGCTCTCCAGGAGCGTGTTTTAGCACCAAGGATACTGCATCTGGGACTTGGACAAGTTGCTCTTGAGTGTTGCTCGAACGCTGTGTGCGAAAGACTGCCATATAGTGATCTGACGATAGTACATGACACTGCCGTCCTGACTTCACTGAAGAAGGTTTTTTTTCTTGATGCACGAAATAGAGATCTGTCTTGTTTAATCCTGAGAATGTTTTTCGGAACTGGAATCAAGTAATTCGAGCCTACTCCCAGGGACAGCTCAAGGTTACAACTGACAAGCTTGTTGCACTATCAGGCCTTATTGATGCGCCCTACCCCGTCTACCAGCATATGTTGGAGTCAGAAGATCAAGTCAAAGATGGCCAGGGGAGGCATGGTACACTCACTCAGGTGAATTCATCTTGTTATATTTCGCCAGAGCTCTTCCTCGCTGGGTTATGGCGGCCATATGTCGAGAGGCAGTTGGCATGGCGAGCAATGTCACGCAAATATTCATTCGAATATGATGGAAACACACCTTCGGTACCTAGGAATCGTTCCGACGATTACATTGCTCCAACATGGTCCTAGTGTTCGATCAAGGATGCCACCATCGAGCCACAGGAAGTGAGTTCAGTGGGTTTTTACTTCACCAAATTCATCGATACAAATATCGTCCCCTCAAATCAAGCAAGAACTTCTAGTGGCTTGAGGTACTGCGCCTCCCCTGGCTCGATTCTCCGTCTGCGATGCTCTTACCTACCGATCGTCAAATTGGGGCCAGTGAGCGGCATGAAACTCATGAACTTTAGAGCCGAGACTCGTGAGAGGGGCCGGATTGATAAAGCTATCGATATTCAAAGGAAAAACTACTGGGATGTGGAGTTTAGTCAAGAGGCTATAAACTGCAAGTCACCCATTGCGATCCCCGCCTTTGCGAACATGGCGTACTTCGCCAACCCCGTACATTGCCTGGTTCTAGACGAAAGGCAGGGTAAAAATGGGAACCGATGGTACATACGAGTTGGAGCTTTCGTTATCACTCATCTTGAGGATGTGCAGAGCTTTTGGAAGGCTATTGATGACTTTGATGAAGGTATGCCAGAAGAGTGTGAGAGGCATGATGGACTGTACAGATTTAAGGAATTGGAGAGGAAGAAGTCTACGTATGTGAAGACGGCTGAGGTCTTGCAACGGGTTATCGAGATCAGGTAGCTTTGCTTATGCTCATCTGATGATACTCAAGTGAAAGTCAAAGGGATGTGAATATGCCAGAAGGTAACAGAACAAGGGATGATGCTCTAAGGGAAATTTCTACAGTGATGCATTCAGCGAAGTCAATAATGTTCAATAGTGATACTAAATAATGGTATACCCTTGGCCTTCCCCATCTTTACTCGTCCTTGTAAGGATCGAAGCCCTGAACACCATCACCAGCAGCCGCCTTGAGCGAATCACCAAATTCATCATCCAGCTTAGGTCCAACACCACCACTCCAGTTCTGCAGCATCTTGTCTCGCAGACCAACATCAGGCCAGTTATCCCAACCAACAAGAGGAGCCTTGAAGAAAGAACCAGTAGGGTTCTCGGGGTTGGCCTGGTCATCGTCGTTGGCGAAGCGGTAGCAGTGAGTTCCAGCACCGTCCTTGTGATAAACGAGAAGAGGGGTGCTTCCGTCGCTGGGAAACTGGTTGCTTGCGCCGTCATATTTGCCGTGGCAGGAGGGAGCTACGCGGACGACGTTGTCGCCTTGGGCGAAAACCACGATGTTCTCCCAGTCGTGGCGGTGACCTCCGAGGAAGCTGCCACCAACGGCTTGGTCTTTCTCATAGTAGGTCTCATACCTTTGAGGTCCAACATTAGCATGTATATTGAAATGAAGAAGCCCTCGCTTTTGAGGTCGAGGAGAAAGACTTACATAATGGCACAGAAGCCATTGTTGCAGCGCTTGCGAGAATAAGTGTTGCTGTTATCAAGCTGGGGAGGATCACGACAGTCTCCCTGGGGAGTACCAGTGGCACCATGACCAGGGTTCAAGTTCCCATTAGGGTCGATGGCGGCGGTCTGGTAGCAGCCGTCGCTATCGAAGTCAAGAGCAGGCTGAAACTTGTTCTCAATGTCAGAAGCGCCTCCAGGAAGGGCTGTGAGAACGTCTCGCTTGGAAACAGAAACTGGAGATGCCTGGACTGATGCCATGGCACTCAGGAGGGTGGCAGCGGTGATGAACTTGTTCTGCATGGTGGCTGTTGGTTTGATGTTGTGATGGGAGATGAAGATGTTGATGAGATGGAGTTAAAGTCAGGGTGGATGTTGTCGTATTTATACCTGTTTGAAACTCTTAGGGACAGGTTCCTGTCTTGAATAGATCAACATTTCACGACTCACAGCCTTGATCGCGGCTCGTCCATGGAGGTTCAGCTCAAATGCACATCTTGGGCAAGAACGTTACATCCATGTTGATCATAATCTTGTCAGCAATAACGCCGCAAGGAACCTATGCACTTTTCGGGTATATCACTCACGATCACTTGCCGGCTGTGCTAGCGGATACGATCTATGTGCTATGATAGGCCAGTCAAAGCTCATCCTTCCAATATTCACTGCACTTCTTTCTGGAAGGATTGTTTCAGCACTGCCTGCTTGAAACGGGTTGGAGAGTCAATTACATCATGGCCGATTATTTGATGCAGAGTCGGGTTTTCTATGCTGAGGCGGGTGGAAGCCAAGACTGATCGACAGGCACGTGGGTCGACGGGGCGTTTGTGAGGCTGCGTTGGATTGGGGGCAGTTTTGCTACAGCACGATTCTTTGCGAGAGCTATTATTGATGCGAGACTGTAGACTATAGGAAGTCTTAGAAACGAAAGAATGATACAAGTTCCATATCTTTTGACAAAATGCACGTCAATGGTAACTTGTTGTCTACTTGCTATTGAAGCCGGTTTGTCTTCTTTGCTGCGCATAAGCTACCTACCTACTTGGTGTTAGTGGCCTGCTGTACGAACACTTCTGCCTTATAAACTTATCTGACGTCAGAAGTGAGCTACATAATCAAAATAGGCAAGTCGTGTTCTGTTTCAGCTCCACTCCCTCGCTGATCAGAGGCATTGAATGTCACTCTGCAAGGGACCTTTTCATCCCGTTCCAATTTGGACTAAACACGAAGGATGCCAACATTCATGCATAAACCTAGACCGACGGCAATCAGATTTATTGTCCGACGTCACAATCAAGGCCGCGATCATCGTAGGATTCTTTTGTCGTACCAGGCAGAGATACTTCGGTCAGCATCCCCTAATTGATCGGCATCAGCTGCACAGCCTTGTGAGGGATCGGCAGATACCTAGATGGATGTTTGGGGCCGAGAGCTGTGCCGCCCTGTGTCCTGATCACGATGTAACCCATGGCGATCGATCACTAAGCTTAAAGCTTGATATTGACAGTATCCTAGCTTGTTACGGTAATTCAGTTACTATTCCATGTCTATACAACTCCCTCAACATGCAGAAACCTGTTATTTTGCGCAAAGAATATTGTGTCCCCAAGCCTCGTAAAAGAGCCAAGCACCAGTGGTAGGGCTGGAATTGATGCCCGGCTCTGAAGTCAACGCCCCGTACCGAGGTATCGTTATGTCAATGGCTCAACTTAATGGTGCTCCAGAAGCAGCAAGAGTAGCATAGAACAGTTTTGTTCTCCCCATGATAACCATGCGTCCTTGGCCAGCGAATTGGAAGTTGGCTGCATTGATTCCTGTGTAAATCTTGCCAATGAGCTTTCCGGAACGATTCCAGACATGCACACCATCGCCGCAGCCAGCGTAGACGTTGCCTTTAGAATCGCAATGAATTCCTAGAGTCAAAGTAATTAGCATACTTTGAGTCTTCCGACACAAGATCTGTGGGTGAGAATAAGCAGTCAAGCTTACCATCTGGCAGACGAGCTGCTGTGAAAGCAAATGTCTTGCGATTGTTCCATGTACCATCCTTTTGGACATCGAACCGGTAGCTATTATCACCATCAGAAGTCTGGCCGTTACTGCTAAAGTAAAGTCAAGACTTACATAGAGGCGGGACGAGTATAGTTATGCCCGAATAGTGCATTGCTTATGCCAGTGTCCGTAACATAAGCGTGGAGTCCATCGGGTGAGAAAGTGAGTCCTGTCGTTCACTAATCGTCAGCACCAACTCACATAAATATGATAGGAATTCCGGTTGCCTCACCATTTGGAGCGACGAAGCCATCCGCAACAACGCTCAACGCTCCAGTGTCAGGGTCGAAACGATAGACTTGGTTTTGCAGTCCAGGCTCGGGGCGGAAGTACTGCCAGTAGCCGTACATGGTATCTGTGAAGTAGATATGGCCGTTGCGTGGATTGACGGAGACATCATTGAGTGAGTTGAATTGCCTTCCAAAGAAGTTGTTCACAAGTGCTACAATAACCCTTTAGTAGTTTTCGCAGCGCAGAGATTCGAATGACCTCTTACTTGTTGTATTATATGGCGCTTCGGGGTTCATCAGATACAGAGCGGAAGGTATCTTCTCGCCTTGCCCTTCGCCTGCGAAGATGATCTGACCCTTGTAGTTCGTTCCGCCTGGGATTGATGAGCAATTGGGACTCCTCATTATGTAGAAACTATACTTGCCATTGGGGTTGATGACTTGCGGGTCAGAGTCTACGATCGTGATCTTGACTTGGCTCTCAGTGTGCGATCCATTCTTCAGGGCTTCAGCTTCGGCCAAAGAAATCTTTTGGATGACGGATGACTTTGCAAGTCCTGTTCCAGCATCCGGATCGCCTGCATTCTGAACAAAGAAAACCTCTTCAGTCGGAGGGTTCCTATATAATTGCGTGTTAGTTGTTGAAAGACAATGCTAGGGTGTGTGGTTACGAACCATACAACAGCTTCATGGAAGATGGGATCTTTCTCTGAAGTAGCGAGAAGAGTCAATGTTGGATTGCTTCCAATTATGTCAAGGAACTCGGCATCGTAAACGTGAAATGGTCGTTCAGTAAGGGATTCGTAGGTGACTCCCGGCCAGAGGAATCTCTGTTATTGTGTCAGCACAGATCACAGGCATGCTTATGCTAACTCACAGTTGTAGCATTGGCTTCTTTCGGTGGAGGGACATGCTCCAAAACGTTGAAGCTCTTCTGGTCGATTATCTGGGCCGTAGCTGGTAGTTTGGCAGGGTCGATGACAGTAGGCTTTGCCTGAACCTCACCGAAGAGGCCAAGGCTATAGGGAACCAAGACTCCAATAGCAAGCACTCCAATGGCCATAGTGGTAGGAGTCAGAATTGGGCTTTTCTGTGCTTTGCTCGTTCCTTGACGTCCAGAGTCATCTCGACTCTTTATTGTCGATGTACCCCGCTTTGTCGACATTTCTGAATCCCTGTTCTGCTTCTTGAGAGGTTGTACTCGGGATCGCGCCAATTGATCGGCATGAACGACGGACACTGATGATGCAGGGCGGCCAGGCTTTTCCGCGGATGCAGCAGATGTTCGTCCAGGCAATCTCCCAATCGCTGTCGTACAGGAGTGAAGCCAGCGCAGATGCGACGATACTGCGGGGAAGCTTGATGGGGGTCCAAGGAGAGTTTGTGAACTCGAATTATTCCAGAAATGATTGCCAACTATTGAACTTGTATAGATCGTTATGGAATGAAGAGCACGAAACACTGCCATGAATATTGAAGATAGATTCTAGGTTCGTTCGGTCCATACGGAAAAGCCCGCATTCCGACTGCCGAACCGAATTAGCGGATAAAGCGAGACTGGGGCATTTCCGACGAAGATGGACCTTACAAAGAGAAGCTAGCAAGGTTTCATTATATAATTCATATCTAACATCTTATTCTAGATAATATTCTATTCTGCTACACCATCCTGAAATATTAGTCTCTTCGCTATCGCTAGTTGTTGTGCTCATTGATGTTCAGTGACATCCTCTATTTAGCATGTGTCCCCCCACTGAAGTAACCTGACTATACACATTGTGAGGATATGGCAATGCGGTTCGCCTCGTAGCTCATCATGGGCGGAAAGCACGGTCAAGGAAGCCCAAGGATTCCATACTGCTAAGGAACAGCAAATAGCACGATACTCTCCAGTGGGGTATTGAGGCACGTCGTGAGAATTTAGTCTCCTCTTGGCACTGATTCGACAACATAAGCGGCGATCATGGCGCAGCGAAAAGAACAGCAACGGGCGGGGTTGATGATGTTGACTCCAACATCACATTGCTCATTTCTGCGCCATTAAAGAAAACTGCATAATGCCCAAGGTCTCTCCATGGAAGCAACGAAGCGACGGCCTCTGGAGCCGGCCGCTCATCGGCCCCGAGCGCATGTTCGACCAGTGGCTCGAGATCGACGGTTGGACTGAATGGATGGGTGCCGTCATCTTCACTATTTCTCCGTCTTACGCGTCCCAGATGAATAGCAAAGCCCATGTTGACACTTGGTTCCGCAAAGCAGTTTCGCGCGTCTGTCTTGAGAAGCCTTCCCTCCTGGCAGTCATTGAGCGTGGCCAAGAAGAGTCAGCGGTCGCAAAGTCTCGAGACTTCGTTTACCGCCCTCTCACATCAGACGATGACTTCTACGAGAGGATTAAGCAGAGGACTACCGTTTTGCATACCACAAAGCCAGCTCAAGAGGGATTGAAGTTAGTTACAGACGACTTCTACTCGACCCCAGAGAAACGCATTTCCCTTGAGCTCGGAGACCATTTGATCCACGTATCCCTTGTTTCTTCGTCCTCTGAGGCGGGGACATTTGCCCTTGTAATCCGCTTCAATCATGCATTGAACGATTTCTGGAGCGGTGCTGCTATTCTCAACAATCTTCTTAGCAAGCTTGCAGACGGCCTGAGTACCAATCAAGTGCTATCATTTTCATACAAAGATGCATCTCACTCTTCTCTACACATTTGCTATCTCGACTTTTTCCGTGATCCTATCGGGGACACTCCGTTGGATGCCGAGTCTCAAGCAAAGGCAGCGCAGCTTCTTGGTGCCAATCTCGGCAACATCACTCTCTGCCCTATCTCGCAAGAGCCAGCAAAAGACCGACCTGACACTGACTATTCTGTGAGAAGGCAGACTTTGTCGCAAGAGATGACGCAAAAAGTCTTTAAGCTCTGCAAGGAGCATGGGGTTACTGTGACGGCACTATTGACGGCCTTGCAAGCACTTGCGCTCCTCAAAACCTTTCCTCCGGAAGATATGTCCCGAACCACGGCGGCACCTATCTGTGTGAGCAACCGGCTGCGTCAGACATCCTTCGGTGGCAATCAGGGTCATTCAGCTTCTTCGAAGACTAAGTTGAGCGAGATATGTCAAGAGGCAGCCTACATCGGGCCCGTCATGGCAACTACTTTCCTTGTAACCCCCTTTGACGTGAGTCCATATCTCAAGAACCAGGACGCTTCTATTGGGGACGAGAACTGGAGGAAGATTGTTTGGGAGGTTGCCCAAAATGTTGGTCGAGCAACCGATGAGGCGGTCAATAGCAATCTGAGTGAACATGTGGATTGGACTCAAGGCCCGGCTGCCTTCGGTGGTGTTGCGCACGCAATGGAAGCGATGAAAGCCGGTCTACTTCCTTCGTAAGTCTCTCTGACACTTTATCATCATAAAGCTCCTGGCTAATCATTGCTTCTTCCAACAATATCGATAGACCGCCTGGCATGTTCACTCCTCTGTCATCAGCAGGTCTCTTGGACGGCCATCATCTCCCAGAATCATACGGATCTCTAGATACAAATGATAAACCTGCACTGAATATTGACGAATTTTCGTTTTATTCAAGAGTTAGCAACTTGTTTGGACGTAAGTGCAATATTCCTGCTTCTCTCCACGTCGTTATTGTTCTACAAACGAAACTAACTGACTAATACTCAGCTCAAACATGGGCTTGGACATTTTCCGGGAAACTCAACCTAATATTGGTGATGCCCGATCCGCGAGTACGCTCCGTTCCTAATATTGAGTGGTGGAATCTGTTCAATGAGATGGTTGTCAAAATGTCAACTGAGGGTTCGTCTGATGTTAGTGCTTAGTAGAACAAGGCTACAGTACCAACCGCCTCTGCTATAGAGCTTCCATTATGTAGGGCGCACTTTTGAAATCTGATAACCAACCGGCGAAAAAGTGATTATTACCGTGCAATGGCAATTATGGCAAAGCGTTGGTGCAATCCAATATCCATATTGGCTCCCCGATCTAACGGTCTGACTTGACGCACACTTGACATTCAAGAATACAAACGTGCCATATTGGCCTTGCTACTCATCACCATGTCTGAACTACAACTCTAATAGGGCGGAACATCTGAGGGCTTGGCTACTGACGCCTCGCCGTGGCGTGAATGACAAAGGCGGGGAACCCATATTTGACTCAGTCATATTTTGCGCCCTTCAAATGTCTTTCACGTAATACCCGCCGAGTCGCTCCAAAAAGCAGTCAGCATATAAGAGCCCGACTCCCAAAGTTGTGCTACTCTTCCCAGTCCTGACAGCAATACGATGGACTTTTTTGATCCCCCAGACCAAGGTGCAGAGCTAGACTCCCTAAGCTCTACCTTCCAAGCTGCCTTCGATCGGATTTTCCAGACTACTCAGAGGGTTAGCGAAGACCCTCTATTGCGAGTAGCCCAAGGAACCGATGTTTCTCTACTAAAAGATATCAGCACTCCTGGCGATGCTCATTCCGTGGAGGCAGCCATTGAAGATGTTTTCACCATCTCTGACTATCGAATGCGAACGAACCATCCCAAGTGCTTCAGCTTTATTCCAGCGCCTACTTCGCCGCTTTCTTGGGTAGGCGATTGTCTATCAAGTGCTTTCAACTCGTTCGCTGGGTCGAGACTGCAGGGCTCTGGTGTAGCTATTGTTGAGCAGACGCTGCTTCAATGGCTGTCGGCCAAGGTTGGACTTCCAGATACTTCTGGAGGTATCTTCGTCTCAGGGGGCTCTATGGCAAACCTGAGCGGCATGGTGCTTGCAAGAGAATGCATATTGGAGCCCGATACTGAACACCTGGGTGTCGCATATCTCTCTGATCAAACACACCATTCTGTCAAGAAAGCCCTCCGTATCATCGGTGTCAAGAGGAGTCAAATGCGAGTTGTTCCGACGAACGGGTGCTTTCAAATGGACGTGAACGCCTTGAGAAATGCCATCAAAGCGGACCGCGAGGCAGGGCTGAAGCCTTTTGTAATTGTCGCGACATGCGGGACAACAAACACTGGAAGCATCGATCCATTGAAGGCGCTCGCCCAGGTACGCGATGAAGAGAAGATCTGGCTTCATATCGATGGCGCATACGGCGCGTCCGCTTCCCTCGCTGCAACCCGAAGCTCTGTCGTTAATGGTCTTGGACTGGCAGACAGTATCTCTTGGGATGCACACAAATGGCTGTTCCAGACATACAGCTGCAGCCTCATCCTTGTAAGAAACAAGATCAACCTGATCAAGGTTTTCAACAACGATGGCGACTATCTTCGTGATGCGCTTGATGACGAGGAGATACCCAACTTTTGGAACCTTGGCATGGAGCTAACACGTCCCTCACGGGCGCTGAAGCTATGGTTCACACTACGAGTCCTCGGCGTGGAAAGATTTGGGAAGATGGTTGATCACGGGTTCCATTTGGCAGAAATTGCTGAAGCTGAGATTTTGAAGTTGTCGGATTGGGAAATCACAAGTCGAGCGAGTATGGCAATCGTGACATTCAGATATGCACCTGCTGGAAAGAATGAGGAGGAGTTGGATGAATTGAACGCTGCGATCTCAAAGCATTTAGTTGAGAACAACACTGGGTTGATATTGACTACAAAGCTACGAGGGAGAGTCGTCCTGAGGATCTGCTCTATCAGCCCTGTGCTAGGCGGGGACGAGATGGCAGAGGTTATTCAGCAGACAAACAAGGTTGCGAAGCTCTTTTCTAAACAACGCAGTCAGTAGTGATAACATGACAATTCCAGATACCTCAATAATTCAATTGATGCACGATCTGTCTTTTCCAACGTGAGATTTACCGATGATTCAGGCTGACTGATCATTATTTACGGGAATAACAGTCAAAAATGTCAGCTTACAAATGTCCAAGGTTTCACCAGGCCCGCCCTTCGGAAGTTCCGGACACCGCGAATGTTCCGAAGTGCAAATGCCGTCTTGTTGAGGCCTTCAACCTTATCTCGGGTCTCAGAATTGCACCATAGCGCGCGGTAGACTCCACGATGTTTGTCAGCCCCAGATGTGCCACAGACGGCAGCCAAGAATGCCGGCGTTTGAGCGGGTATTTATCTAGACTTTGCATTCCATGGTAGCCTGACCCGCTGGGAACCTCAATTCATCAGCAGCACAACATGTCAGTCACGAAACCCATCCTCATTTCAGGCTCTGGCCTTGCTTCATTGCTACTGGCGCAATCTCTCAAGCAATCCAAGATCCCGTTCAAGATTTTTGAGCGCGATGAATCTTTCATCTTTCGCGCCCAAGGGTACAGGCTCCGTCTTTCAGTGGAGGGTCTCAATGCTATTGAGTCCGTTCTCGATAACAAGACATGGCAGCATTTCTGGGATGCGTGCGGCAAGACGGGCGGTAGTGGATTCCGAGCATTCGATGCAGTCACTGGAGAGCAAACTGAACATGTCGTGGCAGAGGCTCTCTCGTCGCGAGATGGAAAAATCGTCGGTATTGCCAGAGGTGATATGAGAAGGATTTTCGCAGAGGGTTGCGAAGACTATATTGAATGGGGCAAGAATGTTACAGGCTACGAATTAACCGACGATGGTGTTCGCGCCATCTTCTCCGACGGAACAAAGTCCATCGAAGGATCTATGCTCGTCGGCGGTGAAGGCATCTACTCCAAAGTTGCGAGACAAGTCTCAGGCGGGAAGCTCAAAGTCTACGACACTGGCGCGAGGGGTATTCACGGCCAAGCACCAACAACAGCATTCAAGCAACTCGGCGAGGGAGTCTTCCGACTCCACGACGATACACGTCCCGACGGCCGCACCTTTCTCATAACAAATATTCGCTCCGGAGATATGAACAACCCAGATGTGAGCTTTGGCTGGACCATGGGCGGAGCACCAGGTGTGATTCGCGCGCCGAACGATAACTACGCGATTGTCGGAACAGTCGCTGCTGATATCGCCAAGTCAATTGCTAAAGACTGGGACCCAAGGTTCAAGTCTTTGATTGACAACATGGACGAGGGCGAAGCTGCGTTCTGGAAAATCACTTGCTCAACGCCGTCGGGTGTGCCTGAATGGAAGAACGAGCCTCGTGTGACGGTCATTGGCGATGCAGCTCACTCAATGACACCTGCAGGCGGAATTGGCGCTAACACGGCTGTTCGAGACTCAGCGCTACTTGGGCGATTGCTGCGTGAAGCTGGCGGATACAGTCCAGATGTCACAGCTGCTTATGAGAAAGAGATGAGGGTCTATGCTAGTGAAGCTGTTCATCAGAGCTACTCCATGGCTGTGCAGGGTTTTGGGATCAATATCGACGAGGAGACGACCCCAATTGTCTGAAACGTTGATTGTGTGCGGGGTTTTGTGTTTTACAGTACGAGCGGTACATCATCATGACATCAGACCAAGGTTTCTTTCGCTTGGAGAGTGAGACAATATTTAATAAAGCTTGAAATATAAATAAAGGGCAACAAATATAGAGAATTAAAGAATATGCATATAAATAGAATGTGACACTAAAAAAACAAGCAGTAGACGGTTTCAGAGACATCGGATTGTGGCACGATCGGGAAACGCGGCAGCATTGCGTAATGCTCTAGGAATCACGTGAAAGCTGATGATCTCTGCACAGCCAACCCAACAGCTCCTTTCATTTTATTTTGATCGGATCTGGATCTGACTGTCAGCAGCGTTTCACGTCTCTCACCTACCTTCTTCTCTTCATTGTTTCCTACTTGTTTGTTTTGACGTAAATACCATGATTCAAATCACATGATTCTCTTGAGCTGTTGCTCTATGACCGGTTGATCTCGTACAGAGTTTGCGACAAAACCCTCAAAGGGCGTTGCAAAACATTACGAACCTACTCCCGGACCATTCTCAAACATCATCCGACGCGAGAAAGGGGGCATTTGACACGAATTGATCATGCGCAACGACCATTGTTCGACGTCATCAAAAACTCGACAAGCTCCAATTTCAACGATACTCGTTAATTAACTGCAGAAATTTACGATATCGCGCTGGTCTTGAGCTTGCATTCACTCACTTTTTTCACTGATATCAGTCAGAATTCAATTCGTCTTCCAACAATCAACACCAGAGCCAGAGTCAGAGCCAGAGTCAAAGTCAATTGCTCAAACCGTCGCGATGCTTCGGTCTTGGCGCGATGACGCCTCCAAAAGCGGGAAATGGATCAGCGTCGTAACCGCGCGCCATCGTCTCGTCAAAATTCTTGGCGTTTTCATCTGTTTCATCTGCGCCCTCACACTTTGGGAATTCTGGGCAGATCTCTCTGTCGCCTACAAAAGAGTCTCTTCACCAAGCCTCACCCAAACTAACCAAACTCAATCTGACTTTTCGACCCTGCCACATCCAAGCCTTGTCTCTACGAGCGGGCCTCAATTTACTGGGCCGACTGAGAAGACGACGAAATTCTGGGAGAACCTTGTTACCGAATTCTACGCAGCGGAACCTCATGGTGATAAGATCAAACCACCTGATTCTCTATCGCGCGACAAGTTTGATCCTCATGGCTCAAAGGCGCAGATACACACGGACTGGCTGGAGGTATCTGATGAGGAAGTCGAATCATTGAAAGAGAATCATGCAAAGTTTGTGCAAAGTCTTCGCCACTTGGCTCCGAAAGTACCGTTCAAACGCAACACCAAGGGCGTTGTTATCACTGCCAAAGGCTCAGCCGTTGGTGTAGCAGCGACAGCCGTACGGATGCTACGACATGTTGGATCACGTCTACCAGTTCAACTGTTTCTTGACTCTGCAAGCGAAGCGGAGCATGAACAGTGCAGCAACACACTTTCCAGTCTGCAAGTTCAATGCCTGAATATGGACGATTTCTTGAAATTGCCCGAAACGACATCCATTAAGCAACCAAAGATTGAAAAGTACCAGTACAAACCTTTGTCAATTCTCTTCTCCAGCTTCCAAGATATCTTATTCCTTGATTCCGACGCCTTCCCTATTCGAAATCCAGATCACCTCCTCACCGTGGAACCGTACAAGAGTCGTGGGCTTGTGACCTGGCCCGACTTTTGGCTGCCAACCATATCGCCTCTCTTCTACAAGATTGCTGGAGCCAAGGCGCCCAACGTTACTATCGACTCCAGAAGTTCAGAGTCGGGAGTTATGCTATACAATAAAGCGAGGCATGCAGACAGTCTCCTGCTCGCGGCATACTACAACTTTTACGGACCAAAGTTCTACTATCAACTTCATTCGCAGGGTGCTTGGGGATCAGGCGACAAGGAGACTTTCATGCAGAGCGCATTGGTTCTCGGCAACCCCTACTGGCAGGTCACGAAGCCAGCTACGCTTATCACCGATGAGAAAATCAACTGGGGGAGCGGTATCTGGCAGGCTGATCCTGAGCAAGACTGGAAGCTGCAAACACAAAAAGGTCGAAACCAAACAATCGTATCTACAAGGAAGCGAAAGGCAAGGATAACCGAGGACGAAGTCAACATTACGAGTACAATGTTTGCCCATCTCAACAGAGTCAAATTCGATACCAGGCATCCAAGTCAGGTACTGCAAGACCTAGTACCTGAGCGTCCTGACGGAACTCTATCGCGACTTTGGGGAGACGATGTGGACAAGATCAAAGACGTCGCTGGATACGATCTTGAAAAGGCCATATGGGAGGAGGCCATCAAGGCCAATTGTGACCGGGAGTTGATGGAGGAATGTGACAAGATACGAAAGTATTACGAGGCAACGTTTTAGATAGGATGAGTCAACGTTCACACGGCCCTAATAATAATATAGATTTATTTTCATTGTCATCATAGCCTATTCAGAATACATATTCATACTCGTTTTACAAGCCCCAAAGATCTGCTTGTTGCTTACTTCTTAGGGGCATACTTGATACCACTGTCTGGGCAAGAGCTCTTGCTTCCATCAGGCTCAGTAGACACAAACTGACCATCCTGAAGCGAACCCTTAACATTGAAATGGTACCAAACCTCGCTCAATGAGCCATTAGAGCATCCGATGGTGACACGCGCACCATGGTGTTCCGCCAAAGCATCCACAATCTCATCGGCAGTGTAAGTCTTTGTCTTGGAAGGCTTGATGCCAGCCTCTGCGAGCCACTTGTACGTAGGAAGAGTCTTGAAAAGTGAGATGGTCTTCTTGACGTAATCGGCGGCTTCAGCGCCGGTTTCGTAGTTGGTGTAGCAGCTTGGCTCGAGGGTGCTGATGCATGTGCCGTGTTTGTTGAACTCGTGCTCCCAGAGAGATTCGTCATTGCCGTCTTGGCTGACCCAGTACTTGTCCATGTAGGACACGGTCTTTTTGCCGAGGAACTTGGTTACCAGGTCTTTGATGTTGGTGTACTCGCGGGACTTGTCGCAGAACTGGGGATATGTGCCGTCGCAGTAGTCAGGCCAGAGACCGTGAATGGTCCATGAGTCTATATTGGTTAGTTACAAAATTGAGACTGTCAGTTGTTGGTTGGATGTACCTTTAGGTCCAGCTACAGGGTCGCTATCCCAGAATTGAGTCTGAAGAAGCTGGCCAGCGGGAATGAAGCAGCAAGTGTCTTCCACGGCAGTAGTGTTATGACACGACAGAGGAAGATCCTTTGAGCAAAACTCAGCAGTGGGCTTACCACCAGCGGAGCAGGACTTAGCCTGCACTCCAGCAAGGCAAAGCGCAAGAGGGATGAGAGCCTTGATGAACGACATTTTGAAGCTTATAATTAAGATTGACCGATAAAAACGAATAGTGTTTATGAGAAATACAGGCGATACTTATATTCCACTACGAAATACACGTGGGAGGCAAGTGTAATGTTTACCATCTCTAGTGTCGGACAAAGTCGACAGATGAAGCAGTTGTGTACGGAGCAGACAAGGTGGTAACGCTGATAAGCAGCGATCTGTATCGTCAAAGAACCCCACGTGCATTGTATGCCAGATTATTACCAGGACCTTTTGTCGCAGCCAATGAGGAGGCGAGTTGGCCCATTGCTGGGTGTTGATTGGCGACCAAGGGACCTTTAGGGAAGGGAGATGTTGCAGATGTCGGCCAATGCCGATTGAAAGGCTTTGCAGCATGAATGTTTTGCACTTATTACAATCTTGTGAGTTTATACCAATCGAATTGAGAGGATGAGTCGTGTTGTATTGTTGATGGGAGTTGATTGAGATTGAGGGGAGAGATGGATGGATCCTGGTAGGTCAATGCCGATTTATCCGTCAAACGGTCAACGGTATTCAATTGGGAATGCGGAATTAGCCATCGTTTTTGGTACTTGCCTATAAAGGTTACCGAGCATCTGAACTCAATTCATTGTGCAGAATGTTACAGAGATGGCTGGGCGACTGCTTAATTGATGGTCGGATGGTCGGGCGGGAATACGGCTGACAGATCGGACCAGTTTCAGAAGGTCAAGTTGCACTGACGCTGATCATCATCAGTGAAGTGACAAAATAACGGTGAATCACTGGTGGCTTTCATCACTAAATCGTCTCGGTTAATTGGCGGTTCATGCCGCTAGCGACCACTTTGTGTCCGTCCTGTTATCGGATGGACAAGTGAATCAATCGGCATCGGAGGTTGCCGCTATCACGGACAGTACCGCAGATTAACTTTCAAGTCGACGGAGTAAATTCATCCGCAATTAGTGTGACCCTCAAGCGGCGTTCATTCATTCCACTATGACCTTATCTTATCGCGCGTCCATCACTGTGTACCTGCATGGTCCTCGTTTGTCCCCAAAATTGCAGGAAACATTTCTCTGCAAGGTTGGTGACAGTAAACGCATGAGCACCACAGAAACATCACCCGACATCAAGTTATAAATGGAAAAGGAAAAAAGCAATATTCGCTGATCAGTGGTCATGAGGATCATTAGAGTCTAAGTGATATTTTTGGCTCGTTGGTGTAGGGAACTTCATCAACCTCAAACACTCTAAACATTTGCACAGCCGCATCATACCCTGGGCCTGTTGGCATCTGCCTTGTGTTCAAGATCGGCATTTGCATTTCGCATTGCGCATTGATGCTATCGATAACTGTGTCTAGGTATGCACAAGTTATTTTAGAAGCTTATCATGTTGGGATGGAGGTTGATGGCTGTCAGATCAGGATTCCTCATATCGAGCATCCAAGAAACGCGAGCCTCGAAGCAGCTGCAGATACCGAAGCCATCTGAGTTTTTCGTGTCCCCAGCCAGTAAACAACGCCAAGGTCATGGGTTCGAGCTCTGCATCAAACATTTTCCTCTTCATTTTTCTCGCCCTTGGCAATTGAGATAAGATCTTCAGGGGCAGAACTGGCCGAAATCCGAAACCCCGCCACAACCGTGAGAAATTCTCCGATCATCAGCATCCTCCATCCCTTTCGGGTACCCAGTTGCGAAGAGTAACCCTTAGGGCTGAATTGTCATAGATGATAGGGCCGTGTACGGATACGTTAAATGATAAGCTCGCTTCAAGGGTGAGCTTCGTGCCGTGCCCACTAGCAATTTAATATCAGATCATGAATGAGTCGCTGTCTTCGCTTGACGGCAATGGCGGATCATGGTCCCAGTGTCATGACTTTTGGAATTGTACCCAACAACCACCATAGGCACCGTTAGCCAAAGATGAATTGAACTACGCAGCAAGCATCATAGATGGAATAATAAACTTTACCTATCATCTGAATCTGAGTGATGTCTAACATTAGAAGCACCGCATTATATACAATGCCGTTCTTCTTCCGTCGCAATGGCATTGTCATCAACATCAACACATAAATGCATGACTGTAGGGTAACATTTGATCTTGACAGAGTAGCATCCTTGAGCGCCTTCTTCTCGATTGAGATACCAACAGACCCAATCGGGCATTCCTTTCGCCAAACTTTCTATTCTCGTCGCCAACATCCATAGTTTGTTTTACCATCTCAGGTGAAAACGCAAATGCCACCCTGCCATGATGTGATCGCTCAGCAGCTCTGCCTGACAGCTGCAGAGCTGTTCTGTGGCTGCGGGCCGTTTGATGCCCATTGCGCACTAAAAGCTACCCACTGATTTCTGTTTCAACCTCTTCTGGGAAATGCTGCCGAGGAAGCAATCAAAACGAGACGGATCGACCGGGGAGAATCCACTTTTCGTCGATCCGGCATTGGTGTTTTGTTCAGGTGGTGGCGTTCTCATCTAAATGCATTTAAGATTGCGGATGGGGTTCTCAACCAAGTCAACTCACTATCTATAGAAGAAATCACCTGAAACGCATCTTTCTGGAACAAAAACTGAAACCAACTATTCCGAGAAGATCGTGGATTTGCGCCTTGACTCTACGCTTTGGCATAGCGCTTATCCCACTACGGTAGACGACACAGTATCCTGGTCGTGATTCTCGGCTGTTTTTTGCCTTATGCGTTAGTTGAAGATGCTGGTCAATGATGTTCATAACAGATCGAGACGAGCAATAGCCGAACAACGCGGCAAGCTCTAGCCGGAGAGTTGATTCGATATGCACCAAGACCAGTCAAACAACATGTGATATGCAATCTCGTTATCGTGCATACAATTTCAACACTACAGTAGTGTCTTCGCTCACATCCATCTCAACTGACTCGAACCCCTGCCGGCTAAATTTGGAAGAAACAAACAAACGTCAAAGCCCTTCACCGTCACCACCAACCTACGGTAGAACCTCATGAAACGTCTGAGCGGCGATCGGATTGACACTAGGCCATGGCTCAAACCCCTGGACCCGAGTTGACCGAGCGAGCTCTGTCGTGCTGTCCAGCATCAGTGCTCGAGTTCCTGTCACTCATGACTCTTGTCGTGAGAGCTCAACTCAGCTTAAAAGGAAGCTCATCGCCGGCTTCAATGTCTTGTTTCTTTTCCAGCATCAACAGTCGTTCTATCTGGTTTTTTGCTATTATCTCTCTTTTCTTTTTTGTTTCCTTATTACTTTCGTTTCAGAGTTTCTCTTAGTCACTCGCTACTATTATCAACCACTCTCGCTTTACAAGCCCAAACAACTACAACTACTACTACAAATCTTTATTTTTTATTATCATCATTCCAACACTCGTTTAACGCAATGCGTTTCTCTGCTGGACTCATCCCTGCCTTGGGAGCTCTTGCTTCGCTGGGCGAAGCAACTCCTACTTTCCTCGGTGGTGGAGCATCAGGCTCTGCTGGCGGCGAGATCTCAGGTGGTGCCGATGTCCATCTCGGAGCTGGAGCCGGCGGTAGTGCTGGTGCTGGTGCAGGAGCCGGCGCAGGAGCCGGAGCTGGTGGCCACCTCGGCGGTAGCCTCAGCGGTGGAGCCTCCGGTCACATCGGAGGTGAAGCCGGAGGTGAGGCCGGAGCTGGAGCTGGAGCTGGAGCTGGTGCCGGCGGAAAGGTCGGTGCTGGCGCTGGTGGCAAGATCGGCGGTGAAATCGGTGGTGAGGTCGGCGGCAAGATTGGTGGAGGTGCTGGCGGCAAGATCGGCGGCAGCATTGGCGGCGGCGTTGAAGGTCACCTTGGAGGTGGTGCTGAAGGCGGTGCCGGTGCTGGAGCTGGTGGAAAGATTGGCGCTGGTGCTGGCGGTAAGGTTGGTGGTGAAATTGGTGGTGAGGTTGGGGGTAAGATCGGAGGAGGTGCTGGCGCCGGTGCCGGTGCTGGTGGTCACCTTGAGGGCGATATTAAGGGTGGCGCTGGTGGTAAGATCGGAGCTGGCGCTGGTATTGGTGCTGGCATTGGTGCTGGCCTTGGTCTCGGTGGTCTTCTCGGTGGCGGTATCGAGTGGAACGCCGGCGGTGGTGCTGACTGGCACACTGGAACTTCCTGCAGCATCGGCAACGCCTGGAAGGATCACATCCTCTTCCAGGGCATCTGCGCTCCCGAGACCTCGACTACTCCCGCTGTCAACCTCGGCCTGAACCTCCCCAGCTGCCAGATCACTGGTGACATCGGCTTCGCTTGCGGTGCTGACTTCCTTACTACCCCCAACGTTCGTGTTGGTCTCGGTGGCATCTCTGCTTACATCGAGATCGATCTCTCTGCTTCCGCTGCCGTCCACCAGTCCGTCGAACTCTTCGCTGCTCCCAAGCTTGGTATTGCTATTCCCGGTCTTGACGCTGAGCTGAAGGCTGCCATTGAGGCTGCCATCGCCATAGATCTCGTTGTCGGCTGTGGCAAGGCTATTGATCTCTCTGCTGGTGTCTACGTCAAGTTCCCCGAGTCTGCCTACGTCGACATCTCTCTGCTCACCAAGGAGGTCATTCACGCTTCGCTTGAGGGCCTCGTCACCAAGGCTCTTCCCGTTGGCGTCGGTGCCGATGTCGAACTTGGTGCTGGCATCGATCTTCAGCTTGGCCTCCGTCTTCGTTCTGAGCTCAGCATTGGCGGCGGTCTCGAGATCCCTGTTCTTGGTCTCGGTGGCAACGCTGGTGCTGATATTGGCTTCGGTGCCGGTGTCTGGTTCTCTCTCTTCGACTACACTGCTACCATTGGCGGTGGTGCCGGTGTCAGCGCTGGTATTGATGTCACTGGTGAGTTTGGCTGCAACCTTGGTCTCGCTATCGACAAGAAGTTCGACTTCAGCGGCGGTCTCTTCGGTCTCATCCCCAACCTCTCCGTCGGTCTCGCCAAGGGTATCAAGTCCACCTTCTCCCAGAAGACTCGCGGTACTTGCGGCAGCTTCATCGGTCACTTCAAGAAGGGTGGCTTCATCGGCGGTCCTACCATCTCTGCTTCCGGTGCTATCACTGCTACTGGTGGCGCTTCTGCCGACATCACCATTCCCGCTGGCGTTACCCACTCTGTTGAGTTCTCTGGCTCCATCGGTGTCCCTGATGTTTCCGCCTCTGTCGACATCCCTGGTGCTTCTGGTGACCTCACTGGCTCCGACTCTCTCCCCGTCGCTACCACTGGTGCTGAGATCCCCTCCGACTCTGCCTCATACGAGGCTCCCGCTGTTACTGCCTCTGGTGATGTGACCGGATCTGCCGAGCTCCCTGTTGCTACCAATTCCGTTGAGGTTCCTGCTGGCTCTGCTTCTGGCGATGTCACTGTCTCTGGTGCCATCCCCACTGGACCTGAGGGCGTTCCCACTCACACCATCCCTGCCGGCGGCGATGTCACTGCTATCTTCGGTACTCACACCGCTGGTGCCACTGTCACTGTCTCTGGTTCCGAGGGCTTCACTACTTACATCTCTGGCTCTACTGGTTTCACTACCGTTGTGTCTGGCTCCGAGGGTTACACCACTGTTCTCTCCGGCTCAGAGGGTGACTTCACTACCGTTGTCTCCGGATCTGCTGGCTTCACCACTGTTGTCTCTGGCTCTGAGGGCTTCACCACTGTCGTTTCCGGTTCCGAGGGCTACACCACCGTCGTTCCTGGCAACTCCCCTTCTGCCACTGGTGGCTCTGACTACAACCTTCCCTCTGCTCCCGCTGGTGGCAACACTGGTGCTACTTCTGCTGGCAACGTTCCCGCTGAGTCTGGTAGCCTCCCTGCCAGCACTGGATCCGCTGACTCCGACAAGCCTGCGGTCACCACTGGCTCTGGCTCTGATGCCGAGGAGACCTCTGCCCCTGCTGTCACTGCCTCTCCCGATGCTTCTGGCATGATCACCAGCACCATCCGCGAGACTCACGTCTACACTATCACCTCGTGTGCTGCCTCTGTCATCAACTGCCCTGCTTCTTACACTCAGAAGATCGTCACCCAGACTGTCATCGAGCGCACTACCGTCTGCCCTGCCACAGTCACTGCTGTCCCTGAGACTCCCGTCGAGGGCGGCAACGGTTCCAACCAAGGCGGTGACTCCAAGCCTGGTGAGGGTTCTGACAACGGTAACAGCGGCTCTGCTCCCGCTCCTACCTCTCCTCCCGATGCTGCTAAGACCACCATCGACCTTGTCACCATCACTCAGGACGTCACCACCATCGTTCCTTGCACCAAGTTCGTCACCAGCACCTTCGTTGCTCCTACCACTGTACACGCCCCTGCTGCTCCCACTGTCACCATCATCCAGGGACATACTGGCCAGGCTCCTCAGCCTACCGGTACCCAGCAGCCCGGTGCTTTCACCACCCTCACCCGAGTCCCGGCTACTGCCACCGACTCTGGTGCCTCACCCACTGAGGGCTCTGAGCAGCCTGCCAACCCTCAGGCTCCCGGTAACACTGGCCCTGGTGCCCAGCCTACCTACAACGTTCCCTCAAACGGAACCATCCCTGGAGGCAAGCCTTCCCCCACTGACCAAGTTCCCGTTGTTGCTGGAGCTTCTCTCGTCAGTGCTGGATCTATGCTCCTCGCACTTCCTATGGCCCTTGCCTTTGTCATGTAAATAGCTTAATACCGAAAGCACTTTGGCTTTCAACAGATAGAACGTAATTCATATGACTTCGAAAAGTTTCTTTTTATCTTCAAGATCCTTCAACTCTTGTGACTGCTTGCCTTTGATCGCTGAACAGTCTCTTCGCTCCTAGCTCTTTGGTGTTTTTACGATAGCCTTCTGTGACATGCGTCAAGTTGTTTGACAAGTTGATTGATCTTTGTCAGCTACTTTGATTCGACCGATACTGCCTATCAAGATTTTGTTGTTCTCACGTTGTCTATTGCCAGCTCGCCATGGCCCACGGACTGGATCACCGATGCTCATCTGCGCAAAAGTGTTCTGAGCCAACATGACTGCTTGGTTAGCTATAGAGTGAAACGAGGTATGCTTGATAGCGAGGCCTGGTGGCGTTGTATATCTCATCCGCCGTCCATACTGAGTCGGACGGATTGACAGTCGACCATTAGTTGCATACAAATATGTTACACAACCGAGACAGTGCAGTCAGAAGGGTGTCTCAGTGACACCGCACGCGAGCCTTCGTAAAGTCTTTCTTCCAACAAACATGCAGTATCACCTAGCATCAAGATAACTACCATGAAGCTACGAAAACCGGATCAATACCCAAGCCAAAATGCACTTATGAGCGATTGGAATTGGTCAGAATACCCCCTGGCGCTGCAACGGCGTCGTGGGGAATAATAATTTTATGAAATTAGTTGAAAGACTGAATCATCACCGGAACGCCTTTTTTCGTGATTGCCCAAACGCTCAAACCGCCCAATCCGTTCCGTGTATGCTCATCTCGATGACCTAGCCCTTGACACATGCACCACAGTTTCGTTTTTGACCATGATGCCCCCAACACCCGCTGGATGTTCCAGATTGGCCGTACTACCGGGACCAGTCACAGTAGCAATGTTTCCATGTCGCTGATCTTCGTGCTCGAACTCTGAATTGAAAGATTCACTTCCACTTGGTTCGCTTCTGGCGAGCTCGTGTGTGGAGCTTGATTCGTCCTTCCCTATAGTTCCGAGACGAATTGAGTGCTTTGTTTGACTTCGACCATAGTTGCTGCCGAAGTTGTTTGATCCGGATCTGATCGATGATACTGGGTTCGTGCACGTGAAGAGATAGAGGCAGGCCGGTCGGATGATGGGAAGACAGGCTGGAAAGGATTAGTGTGAGGCAGGCATGAGAGGTCCGAAGGTGATACTGACTGGATACTGTCACCAAATTGACCTCGACTGATGCCCAAATAATGACGGGAGCCAATTGCCATGTCATGTCGACTGACTTGTTGTCGAATGATGCTGCCACACTGACAATGACAAGACCAGCTACGCAAACCCTGGAAGACGTATTAGCTCGAAGCCTGCAGTGGGAATGTCGAGAGAGATCCTACAGAATACCGAACATGAACATGAAGATAATCGCGATCTTCTGCAGGGTCGGGAGCTGAAGCTTCTGAATCTGGACGATTGGCAGGATCAAGATGCCGACGTCTATTATAACGTGCGCAAGCACAGTACCAAAGAAGAAGTCCCTGCTTTTTATGGCGCAAGTAAAATGTTCCACCGTAGGATCCCAGAATGCTCGGACGGGGTAACAGTGGAATGTCGTCAGGAATGTCTGAGGTAGTGTGAGCTTAGGCCTTGTGGTCTTTTGAGGTTGCTTACGCGAACGAGAATCCAGAGAATGGAGCAGACCAATAACACCGAGACGAAGATCTGGATGTTTGCAACACGGAACATGCGCCAGTAGAAGGAGAGGATGGAGATCTTTGCGAAGAAGAGGGCGAAGGCGTAGAAGTGTTCCATTATAAAAAGATATTTCTTGGTTGTGTAATTGGCTTCCGTCAAGGTCATGCCCTCTACATCCTTCGCGTGCAATCCGAAGCCATGGTGAATCCCTTATGAGAAGTCAGCGATTGTCGTTGTCGATGTCGAGGAGAGGTCGTACAGATTGGCAATACAATGCCCCAACAAACAGCGGTGACCTTGATGCTGTTAGCGATAGTCCCAAGTAGTCGCGTGTCCATCAACATACATAACTTGCACAGGCAAAGTAATCATCCCACCAGAACCGGATCCTCGTAATTCTTCGACTGACAATGCGTAGGATAAGAAAGATAGTCGCAGCTGCAAAGGTAATGTACTCGGCCGCCCAAAGATCAGGCTGCTTCGACCGCATTATGGTATATCTCGTGCAGCGTCAAGAAGTAAAAAACGACAATTGAAGACCCTTCGATTAGCGAAAAGCAAGCTGAGTGTGGAACTCCCGGGATGATATACGGCTGTCGACCATGTCAATGAGCACCGTCGATCATTTCATGCGGCCTAGTAGCCTTGTAAACCAAGTCTCGATCCAGGGGTAGAATGCTCCGACAGAGTAAGGTTAAACCATTACTGGAAGGTCTAGGCTGTGTTATGCGTGGAAATTCAAGAGCAAAAACCATCTGGGAGGAGGCTAATGGATAAAGAATTGTTGAGCCGTCTAGGCCGTTTAGTAAACTTGGCGATCGGAACATGTGCAAGCACGTAAAGTGGTAAGCAGCCACAATTGACCACGGACCGTTTAGCATTGAAGACGGACGGGGTTGCATCGTTACGGTGAAGTCAAGGCGAGTTGTGCCAAGAAGGGAAGCACTCGTTTCATCTTGGACATTCGTAAGGAAGTCAGACCGGAAATGCCGAGTTATTGTTGGTCATTGAATGCCGACTAACCCAAATGTTACTGTAGGTTTTGCAGTAGCAGTCAAAGCGTGTCACTAGGATCCAAGCCCCAGGTTCCAGAACAAGGGTTCTCCATGATCTCGCAGCTTATTAATTAGGATTGGGGACATCTCATTTGACAGAGCTCTTAGCAGTGCAACACCCCAGTTGAAGCGGCTGATGCGATCCGGCGTTTAGCTTTAAACTCTATTGTCCAACTCGAGTTTGAGCCTTTGAACCATCCGTCGCCGTTTTCCCATCGTCTATTGGCCTAGATTGTTTCAAATTTCCACCGTTCACTTAGTGTCGATCTCGCCATTGTCGCGTGATTTGGTCTGCGTTTACTGGTTCATTGTTCCGGGTCGAGACCCAACCGACGGTTTGGGTGTTGAGATGCTACCCTTGCCCTGCTCGTGCTGAAGGTTCACTAGCTTTTGGGTAGCTTACAGGGGCCGGCTTTTTCAGGGCGAGCGCGCTTGGGGTTAATATTGCAGTCACGCAGTCCAATCCGAAGACCTGAACGCCTTGCAAAAAGTCTGAAGTGCACTGACGTGGAAGGGAACGCGTGTCGGCCATTTAACAGAGTTTGAACTCTCTAAGCTTAAGAGGAGACTCGGTAGCTTGTAAGGCGCCTGACAGGAGTTAATATTCCGGCGCCTACATGTTGTTGGCTTGGTTGGATATTCCTGATATCACATTTTCGCTCTCTTCTTTAGAGAAAATGCAGGTTATCGATCCCCAAAAGCAATATTTAGGCATCAAGCCAGAATAGCTTAGGTTCCGAGTACAAATGCCCGTGTTTCTGCCCAGGAGGAACGTTGGCCGACGTCAAGGATCAGGCTGGGGCCTGTCGATCATTTCCAGGGCCCATGCTCGGTATCGACACGCGGAGGCGCCATTCTGTTGCCAATTTATTAACACGGGACGACCAAGAATACGTTGCAGTAGGTGCTCACGGCAACGGACGTTGAACCATTCGGTCCTTTAGCTCCATCGTACCAAAAACCCAATCGGAATGAATCGGGGCCAACTATTGACACTATTGATTCTCTAGCCAAGTCCATCATGAGATCGAATTGGGACAAATTCGTTATATTAAATAAATAAATAAATACTGCGTATAGTAAACGTAAACCTTGTACCTGGTGACGCGGAGAACTGGTACCCTACCTCCCTAGCTTCCCCAGTTTCGCAACCGAGGTTCGGCATAGGAAGTTGTCAGTTAGGACAGGGAATTATTGAAGATGTTTCGTGTGGAGATTGGGAAATGTTTTATAATAAATGAGAATCAGATAAGGCAATGACTTGCATTTTCCAGCTGAGCCTATTTAAAAACCCATATCGTATTTATTACCGCGTAATGAAAATTTCCATCCAACAAGATTTACCAGGTTCGCCATTTAGTAATAGCGAAAGGTTCAGTAGTCAACGATGGTCGACTTTTTAGACCGTAAGCTAACATAGCCAAGACAACAGCTAATCGTAGTCGCAATTTGCTTTCGATGAGGTTTCATTCTCGTCGATCTTGCTTAGTCGAAGATTACAAAAACATTGTTTGTGCGTGGTCAAAAGGGGCAGGCCACACAATCCCCCTCCTCATCGTTACATCAACAAGAACCCTGAATGTGCCAAGCAATATCGAGTGCCGCAGTATCCTTTAAACTTTGGCATTGACTCCACAAAGAAGCAGGTCCCTGATTCATGACGGGTGTAACGGTGAGACTAAACCCGTGCTTTTCGACCTTCTCGGTTACAGCTGAGTTATCATCAAAAGTTTTTTCCTGCCCAAGGAAGAGAATTTGAATGACGATCATTACATTGTTGAGCCGTTTAACGATCCATGTTAGGATCACGGATCCATGTGCAGCTGATTTACCTGAGGCTGACGAAGGTTACGTATGGGTTCAAAGCTTCAAGTTCAAACCACCTACTGGATACCGTTAGCATCATCAAGACTTTTGTTGAGAATCTCCCGTGCTCTTGTCCAACAACCGCGTAACTGAGAAGGTTATTGCGGTAAAGATGCACGTCTCAGTTCGTGAAGGGGACTGCAGATTAAAGTCCCTGGGAGACCATTCCGAGGTGTTTACGGACTGCACTAACAAGCAGCTGATAAAGGTCTTTGATACGATTATTGGTTTACATACCAATAGCAACAAATACAGTCCGAAACTTTTGAGTTGGATGATGCAATTCAACAGTCACATGCAAACTGTGGCGTGTGAGCCTGTATCATGTTCCTATCATCAGTACTGCCAACAATTCGAGGTTCTGAGAGTCTGTTTCCATGGCTTGCAGTTAACTTCTCTAGTATTATTTTCTGAAGCCCATATAATGTATCGTATCTTTTATGGATTGCCCAAACCACAAGATACGACTCGGGACTGCCAGCACAGATACCAAAGGATATCGTCGTCCTTATCCTTTTTAAACCAGCAAAGTTAATCCTGGCACAAACTCTGCTCAAAATTGCAGCTCATGTTACATGGACATTTGGTGGTGATGCTGACTTCTAACCATGACATGCAAGTCTGGAACGTATACAAAACTAATAGTGTTTAATTTCATTTTCGTCATCCGGTTAGTTACCGAACAAACTTATATGCCTTGATATTGAACCCTCGGCCAGATAATCAACTGTATTCTTACCCATGCGTCACGGTGTTCGACAGTCAGCACCATATGGTTTGGAAGCGCTCATTCCGAGACTTGCTTTGATGTCTCTACGCGTACTTATGAGCTCTCGATGGAACATTATGGTAAATTGATAACCGCTAATTAGCTCTATAGTTTTTTCTGAAGTGTATCGAGTGCTCATGCTAGCTGAGAGCTGAAGCTTGCCCCGACCTTGCCTATATCGTCCTTGAATGGATTACGCACTACCAAAATAGATAAGCTTTCACCCCTCGAAGAAGTAGACTCAACAGCTGAAACTGAACTATGACCTTCTGATCAATCTAGAACGACTGCGGCTTGCGTGGAAGTGCAAGCTAACGATCTAGAGGTGCTGGCGTGATGCAAGTCCCTGATCCGGGTTAGTGGATTTCTGTGATCAAAAATACTTCTTCTTGTACGTAAAGTCAGCTCAAGAGGAAGTACCGTCTATCTTAAGCTTAAAATCAATATCGCCGGCTCAGTTCCCATATTTGCGCTACTGGAAGTCTGGTACCCAATTAGACAACATTCTTCCAGACCGAGTCCACGACTGGCTATTTTAGAGGCACAACACCCAGTAGGTTTGCCACTAAGTCAACATCTCGTATTGACTATTGTCGATAGATCACTACTTTATCAATAGCCGGCCGAAAAGGGCTCAAGTACCATCTTGGAAATCCAATCGAGGGGTTCAGCTGCTCAGTAGATGCCATAGCTGGGACATTTGGGTTGGTATACTGAGACAGATCAACTGGTACTGGGTTGTCTTGTACTGGTCTGGACCATGAGGCCTCTTTTGATCTGTTAGATATAAAACCTGGGTACCGCGAAGTTATTCAAAGAGCCCACTCATTCAAACTTCTTTCTGGCCATTTCTTGAACTTTGACCTTGGAGTATAGAATCTCCGTAGAACGTCTCATTACAATAAATCTTCGAGATCGTTGCCTCCTCTTACTCCAAACATGCCTGCTCCTCCTCGCCCCAGCCGTGGCAGACCCCCCGCCTTTTCCAAACAGGACGAGGATCTCTGGAGGGCCTATACCAAAGCTCTCCAGACAAAGTTCTTTAGCAATCTTGACACAAAGAATGAGATCTTTTGTGCTGCTCCCATCGGGGTGCTGGGCATTCCTGCTGGTGGCAATATCCCTCAAGAAATCACCAACAAGGGGGTTTATGACATTGGCGATGTTGTCATGCAATTGGAGGCTCCTGTATTCGATGCTGGGAGCAAGAAGTACTCTCAAAGGCTTCAGGAGTAAGACGCCTTTGACGATATTGATCTGAATGATATCTAACATGAACTTTAGAGTTCTAGGGGCTGTAAGGCTCGGACAGAATCGAGATAGGGGTGCCGAGAAACGATTGAACGACATCCAAGCAAAAGTCAGAAAGCTCAATGCAGAACATGCAGAGCTGAGCAAGAGAGTAATGGAGAGCTATGCAGAAGACGAAGATAAAGGCAACATGACTTTCGGACAGTGGGTTCCAAGAAATGTAAGATAATTATGCACCCTATCGAATTCCTTCTATGCAGACCAAGGCACTAATAACTTATCGGGCGCACAGTACCCGAGCTTTGACTCTTTATCTCGAGAAAAGCAAGCCGCCGCTGCCACTGAAGCATCTCTAACTGCTCAGATTGCCGGACCTGGCGCTGATCATCTCAACAGACTGAAGCAGAGGGTTACCAACGCTTGTGAATTGAATAGAGACTATCCTGGTTTCAACATGCCATGTGCCCTAAGCTTTGGAAACATCACCAACGGTTCTTCTGACCTCTCCCAGGAGAGTGATAAATTACCGAGACCTACCTATACCATTGAAAGCTCTTACAGAGACACAGTCGATAACTGGATCAGGGACGCTGGTAGCGAGAACAAGCTAAACTTGACCTTCAACATCAATGATGCCAAGTCAGAGAATTGGGACGATTTTGGTTTCGTCAATGTGAAGGCCAATCCAGGCTTCACGTGTTTCTTCAAGGCGAGCTACACCCAGGATCATCAGATGAAGGAAGAATTCATCACGGCCCAGGAGGCTGGTTCTGAACTCTCAGTGCAACTGTCAGCGGCCGAAGCGGGTCTATTTACCGTCAAGCCAGGTGATTGGGATGTGCCCAACATCATGGAGGAGTACCGAGACTTTCGACCCGAAATAGCTCGTGAAATTGGTCCTGCGGCCAGAGTTGACCAAGTCGTTCTGGCTTACAAGGTCGTCATGAAGCTCTCCTTGCAAGCAAAACTTGCCGAGCGTGTCTATGATATAACTCAAAAGGCCAAGAATACTGGCGGATTAGTGAGCTTCTTTGGATTGGAGGTTAGGTTTGGGGGAGGAAGCAAGGACGAGGTCAACATTTTGGGCTCATCTATTGAGATTCGCAAGGATCTTGGATATCCTGTCCTATTGGGCGCGAAGGGCAAGAAACTTCCAGCTCCTCTGACTGGTCGCTAGTTGGATATGTACAAGCACTGAGAGAACTGTCGAATGGAACCCCCTATGTCTGGAGAAAGGTTTCTCGTACTATACACTATGTGCAGGAATGAATACAAACACAAAGCTGTTCGAGAGTATAGTATCCGACATTGGACAGATTAGGTAACAGATTTTGTCCCATCTTAGTACTCTCACCAGTGACGTGATTCGCTGACTCAGTATCACGCATCGACGTATGAGTCAATCGGCAAATGCTGCAGACGGAAAACAGACTGACCTTGATCTGGTCAAAAACAAAGTCACCCAAAAAGTTTCAGTCACCCGCGACCATATGGAGGAGCAAGACCTTCTTCAGCAGCTCGAGAACACGGCATTCGCCTGCTCATCTCTCATTCGTTTGAGCGGTGGCAGCGCCAACTATGTCTACCGAGGCATTCTTATCCATGCCATGTGCACCAAAGACGACGCTTGGGATATTGAGAGTGTTATCGTGAAATATTCACTTGGTCATGTACCCGGAAATACTGGGTTCAAACTCGACTTATCACGCAGCGTATGTCCACGTCTGATCTCATTTCTCGTCAAAGCCAAAGAGCCGATGTGCATAAGCTAGATAATGGCTTCCCACTGACCTCATTCTCTATGCAGTCTATCGAGAATACAACACTGGAGTACTTGAATCAGTCATCGCTGATTACTATGAAAGTCAAGGTCCCTGTTACGTATTTTCTAGATCTCAATGCTCATAGAGGCATTGCGTTACAGCAAGACTTCCGCCATTCGACGGACATAGCATCTATCATACGTTCAACAGAACTGAGTGACTTGTGGACGCAATCCCAGGCATTGACTACCAGTCAAGAAGTTGGACACTGGCTGTGTTACTTCCATGAATGGGCCTCAGAACCTCAACAAGCAGACTTCAGAAACAAAATTGGGTGCAACGGGCCCATGCAAAGACTCAAGCATAAGGTTACCTACGGCACATTCATCGAAATTCTGAAGAACTTTCCCGATATCTTGCAAAAGAACATTGGGGTTCTAGAAAAGGTCAAAGAACGAGAAGAACTCGAGCTTCAAAATCTGATTAGTGGAAAGGATGGACTAAATCGAGGTATGATACATGGAGATTGCTGGATGGGAAAGTGAGTTACAGAGACCCATGAAGCGGACATCTGCGGTCAATCTGATTGTCAACTAGTGTTCTACTGTCGAAATACCCTCCAGCTCCAATCGGCCGTGTTACAGCTACAGACATCATCTTTATTGACTGGGAAATGTGCCAGTTTGGCCATCGTGCGTATGACTTGGGACATATGATAGGCGATCTGTATGAGGCATATCATTTACACGACTCCGATGTCGCTTTGACGATGATCAGAGGGTTCATTGACGGTTATGGGAAGATTGACGACGAAATGGCCTTCCGAACGGCTATTCACACTGGCGTGCAGCTTTTGGGCTGGTACAATCGTCGTGCCCCATCGAGTGCCGTGAAAGGGACAGAAGAACAGATTTCGAGTGCAGCAAAGGTCTCAACGAATCTTATTATTAATGGCTGGGAGCGGGAAAAGCAGTGGTTCCAAGGTACCTCATTGGCACCTTTGTTTCATCCTGGTACATAGTTAGGTCGCGGCATTTGTCAACATACTCTCTACCCTAAGCGACCACCAAAGAGCATGCTTATCAGTATTACTGTCTAGGTGTGAAACAGGGAATCAAAAGGTTTCCGCTCAAGTCGATCAATGCCCCTCTGTTGATGCAAGTGGTAAGACGGCGCAGTCCAACTCGCGCAATGAGCCCAACGCGGTTTAGCGCCACATTTCAGTGGCAGCCTCCACCTCGATCAATTTTCCCCATTGGGAATAACCTCATGTAAGAAGCCCAACATGCGACAGCGGATTAAGTATAAGACAAGTGCTGTGCCCAGATAAGATTCATCAGACAAATAAATCTAAGAGTTAAATACATCAGCATTAATTATATTGTTCTCTATCTTCAATCTTCAACCCTTAGTCAGAATGTATCCCCATCAGCTTGACCATCAACAACGGGCCTTACCAGTGGAATTACCGGCTGAAACAGTCCCTAAATACGACTACACATACCAGCCAAACCGTCATATCTACCTTTCACAAATACTACTCCCTCCACCTCCTATAGAAAGACCAACACTATCTCCATCACGCCCCATTCTCATCCCTTCGACCTCAATCACGGGCTCACTGGAAGTAACTCCACCATACCACCGAGCTTACCCTCCTATCCTCAGCTCCTATGATATCTCTTCAAGAGAGTTTATGGCCGTAATCGATGCTCTCAACATCGCTCTCGCTGAGCCAGCACCATTCAAAGCAATGGAGGTCGCAGGCGATGGTCTCGGTTTCGTCCCTAACGAGATAGCCCAAGGCGTTTCTTTAGGTCTTGGATTAGCTGCGGGTACTGGAACTGCTGCTACCGCATATTTTCGGGAGAGAAAGGTGCTCGAGAGAGTAAATCGTGATATCTTCGCACCAAAGGGCTTGGTGATGAAGACCATGAAAGACGAGGAAGTGATGCAACGACTCAACACTACGGCCAAGAGTCTCGATCCACTACAGCGGCTACAAGAAATTTCATCACATGTTGAAGTTTTGTCTTTTGACGTCGAGCCACCGGTCAGACACTCCAATATGCTGGATCGCATTAGTGCAAAACAAGCTGCCATCAAACAAGCAGGCAAGGAGAAGAAAAAACACAAGAAGCAAGAAAAACACCTTCAGAAGCGCGAAAAAGCAGCTGACAAGTTTGATCGCTCTATTGATTCTATCGATGAGCAGTATAACTCTGACGTCGAAAGCCGGATTGAGATCGAGGCCAAGATCGCGAGATTAGAGGATAGGATCTCGGAGATCAACATTAAAGCCGAAAAGAAACTTATGGAGTCAAGTGAGAAGAAAGTTGGTGAGATTGAAAAGAGACGAAGAAAGGAGTTGGAAGAGGTTGAGAAGGATCGTGCCAGGTTAATCGAGAAGCATGGTAAGGCGGTCGCCAAGGTGGGCAAGAAGGCAGAGAAGAAGGGCGAGAAAGATGAGAAGAAGGTGGCTAAACTGGAATGGATCATGATTCGAACTATTTAGAATTTTCCCTTGATAACATTTTGTAGATGTACATATTATTTGATTAGAATTATGCTCGATGTCTTCCATTCTCGTCTTCTCCCGATCTCAAATCCATGCGTTCCAGCAATGACCCCGTTCATGATCTCTTCGGCCCCTTTCTCCTCCACACTGCCCTTTTCGAAGTTCATACTTGCTATTTGCAGAGGGAATATGAATAACAAAGGCTCAGTGCTGTGAGACTCGTGTCCAAGACACGATGCTGCGAGTTGGCATATCTCAGTAGCAATTGCCTTCCTGACTACTTTTCGATCTTCGAGAATAGCTGGAATTTCGGCCACGAGAGGAATGTTGAAGAAGGCACAGAGGCCTGTCATGCAGAGTATTATTGCCCTTTGTAATGCAAGAAGTGCTTTGTGTGTGACCAGGTGCGAAGTGCTGTCTTGTGTTGAAGTGAGAGGGGAGCCAGTGAGAGGTCGAGGGTGCTGATAGAACTGCTCCCAGTCTTCTAGATCGGACAATGTAGTCTCGACTCGCTGTCGAAGCTCTTCGAAGAACTCGTTGTCAACTTCACCTCTTTCTACACGATCCATGTCATGTAACTGGCCAGGAACGCGGGCAAAGATATCGTGCAAGACATCACTAGCGGTCTTGGGTACGGTCGACGGCCGGGGAACGGTCTGCCACTCTGGAAGTGTGAGATAGCAATGCTTTCTGTTGATCAGTGCGCACAATATCTATGCCAATCAGCGATATTTCATGTTGGGGGAAGCGTTGCATACTATCTCGAAACGGCATTGCCTGAGTAGTTCCCTTTCCAGGACTGTTTGGTGTCTCCAAGGTCCTCTCAGCTTGACCTTCGATCAACGGTTTAGTATAGACTCGGGCATCGCAACGAATCGCAGAACTTACCAACTGAGTTATTCCCTCGTAGTGCTTCAACCATCCAGTCTTGTCCGTAAAGACTATGTTCTCGAACATGCATAAACAAATTACACTCGCAAGCGTGTCCCATTCCAGAACAGCAGTCGAACTCGCCAGATCAAGTTGCACTCTATTCAAGGCCTTCACGTATTCTCTACTTCCGAGGTCAAAGATTCGCTTGTCACCGTTCGTTTTGCCAAAGTACACTGCTGCTAATGCTCGCACTGCAAGACTTCGGGTAGAATCTGACAATGTGATGGGTTCGAGATTGGCCATCAAGGGCGTAACTTCATCAATTCTCGATAATAGGTGAGCATGAATTACGGCGTCTTGGTCCAGTAACAGTGGCGGCGGACACCAGATCTGTCGTTCAGTGGCCTTAGGAGACGGGCTGGCCAGTTGAACCTGGAGCTGGTTGTCATTCACAGGCGATTTATCCTTGGAGAATCGCGTCGTCTCATCAACAAACTCGCCGTATGTGACATAGCCTTCACAAGCTATTCCAGCTTTCTCACATCGCTGACAATGCGGCTTGCTTTGATCTACATTTCGCGTCAGTGTGCGCGTCTCTCAAGGCGACATCCATAGGGACGATACCGCATTTTACGCGTCTTCGCTTGCATGTCCTACACGCTTTACTACGACCTCCGCGATTAACCATGGCGATGATTTTAGGCTTGCTCAGGCTGATCCATCGACACGCTCAGCATTGAAATGAGGGGACATGTCAGATGGGATTTGCCAAGATTGCGCCACAGATGAGTCGTCATCATCCTTGGTTGGAACATGGCGCAGTGATTGACAGCTCAGGGCCAAGTATCTTGGCCTTCCGAACTAGAGAAGCATTGACTTGGTTTGCGGCCGCAGGCACTGTCAGTTTCACATAAAATGAGGCGCGCGTCTCAATTGGCTTCACACTCAACGGCGTAGCATAATTGAGGCCGCACATAGTCTACCGACCTTTGTGTAGAACAGAAGTGCATTGTTCTTAAATATTATTCAGTATGATCTTGAAGGAGTAGTATCCAGTGCCTATGTTGTCCGAACCACAAGTCAATGGGTTCCATGGCTGAGCAGCACTGGGAAGTTAATTGTGTCGCACGTTGACTTAGGCCTAAAAAAGAGCTAGCTGCATAAAGTATCCTCATGAACTTTGCGGTATGAGAGCATACCACCTATATAAAAAGCCAGTGTATGCTGTAGAAATAACTGTACGATCTTGAATTGATCCTCGAATGGCAGTTTCCTATGTATAGACAGATCTTGAGATCTTAATCTTGTCATCTCATCTCATCTCAGCCCTACCCTACGGCCCCCAAGATCACTAACCAACGCCCACTACTGTTGACTCCCGACGCTGGTACTCCCTCTCCTTTCCGCCCCGCCGCCCTGTTTTATCCCCTGTAGTTAATTACGGTCCCACCAATGGCCACCAGCTGCCAAGTTTTTAGGCACGTCCTTCCAATCCATCACAGCCAGAGCATCCATTCCATCATCCCCTGCCAAGCCATCACTGGACATTAAGCAATGAATTGCACTGCGGGGCTCACAACCACCATCGTTTCACTCAACACCAGGATCATGATCAGATCAGTCTGTCAATGTCAATGTCAATTCAATTCTCTAGATGCCCTTCCTTGTTCTACCGCAACTCCAAGTAATCCTGAATTATCCACAGGTGATATGTATGCTGTGCTGTAATACAACTGCAAAAATTAATGATGCCACTCTATCCGTATTACCAATTACATTGTTTCTTTCTGTTCGTGTTCTCGTCATTGTGCGTGCTTTTTGATGCTATTCCGATATCCTGGTGTCGCCCCTTGGCAGAAATAGTGGTCCAGCACCAACTCCTCTGCCTTGATGTCCAACCATCCAGGCGACGAGTCGCCGATGCCAAAGCTCAGCCAGATCTCGTCGTCCAAGTACCCGTGGCTCCTCTGCGCGGGCTGATCGCCGTGATATACCATGCTTCCTGTCCAAATGTATCTGCTGTTCGTCTCGCCGTGGTAGGTGAGCTTCTTGCTGACGCTCATCATATGATACGGCGCGACGGGCGAGTAGACGACTATCCGATGGTCGTACCATGTGTTTGTGTATTGAGGAGGATCGTAGCGCATCTGAACCATGCCCATGAGGACCGTGTTGTTCTCCATCGGCTCGCAAGTACCGCGATTGCAGAGCGTGAGACTGAGCATAGGCGTCGATTGATGTACGCGCTTGTCGGTGAGCATGACGTCGTTCATGCAGGTCTTTTCGGCAGAGTGCCATGTCTTCTTCTCGTTGTCGGGAGGGAAAGGTTCGTCTACGGCCGATTCGAGCTCAGCTTCCATGTCCTGGACAGGCTCGTCGGTCGAGTTGAAGCGGAACAGCTGGCTAGGCTCTACCATGAACATCATCTCGTCATCGTCGGCGCTGAAGGGAGAGTAGACAGGAGCCCAGTTCTTCTCGCGTTGGTATCGGGCGGCGGATTCTTCCCCCTCGGGAGGCTGGCGGCGAAGGAGGACGGGTTTGTTGAATTCGATGCCAGGGAGTTCTTTCGCGTGCTTGCCCATCTGCTTGACGAGCTCAGGTACAGCTGCACGGGCATCGATAATGTACATGCCCTCGCAGAGGTTCTCATCATTGACCTGGTGGGTGAAGATGAGCATGGGAGTGCCATTCTTCCTCCAGAAGAGCTTCATGTCCTCAGGACCGATGTATTTATCCATGTCGGGCTGGGCCTTGCAGTGATGCTCGGGACCTTGGGCCTCTGTAAAGTCCTCCACGAGCATCTTATGCCAGTCATTGTCCGCAGTGAGCTCCGGCCGGCCGAATGCATCCCATGTGAGGCTAACGAAGGTGGCGACTTGCTGAGCTCGTCTGTATTTCTTGCCCTTGATATCTTGGTCGACGTGGGGAGCGCGCGCAATGACGAGGAAGTCGTGCTTGCTGCCCTTGGGCAATTCAAGCAGGGTAGGATTCATAATCTTTTGGCCCGTCTTCTTGACATTTATGGAGTTGTAGAAACCCAAGTTATTCCGTGTACTCGTGAGGAGGCGGTAATCGTTGGTTCGGGAGAGGAGAGGATCGTAGCCGGAATGTCCATTGCCGAATAGCTTGTCGCTCATGGTGAAGGTGAGGATCATGACGAGGAGGAGGGCTGTTGTTGTCACGTAGAGAATGATGTGCCGTGGGTGAGGATGGGGAATGCGAATGCTCGAGAGGCGCACGCTCAAGTTGCGCAAGCCGTTAGGCAAGCGCATGTTGGAAACGCGCATGTTGAAATGAAGGAGCCGCGTCGGCTGGCGAAGAGAATTGGAGCGAAAGACAGAGGAGGCTCAAGCCTCACATCGAGGAACAGAAGAAGACGTGTCTCGATTCGTGCGGCCGCAATCGGGCTCGGCTCGTTTGAGGTAGCGGTGGTGCTAGAGGTGCAAGCAGGTAGGTAGAGGAAAAGACAGCGCCACGAAGGAAATAAAAGACGGCAAAAGAGCGGATAGAAAAGAAAGATGGAGACAATGTGAGGCGAAGTGATGTCCAGTGTTTGACGCGATGGAATGGAATGATTGGACTTTTTGCAGGCGAGTCCCCCCCCTAAAACAAGCGTAAGAAGGAACCCACGATTTCAACAGACTTTTTTTCTTCTGGTTAAAGGGGAGGGGGGGTTACTACGGGGCCTAGCAGGGGTGAGGGCCACTAAATCTAGAGTTATTTTTCAAAGGAAGCTTCGATTCCCTGACATCCTGTTGGTCAATGCGTCATAGGCTGCGCCACAATTGGTTGATTCTCTCTAGAGCTCTCCACTGCCGTTGGTACCGCACCCAGTGAAAGAACAGGTTCAGGACATGAGCTTGTTGATCAGTGAGTTCTTTTTAAACCTGTTTGCGTCTCAGACATCGGCGATTAAAACACGTGGGGGGCTCTCATCTCAGACCAGACAGAATGTTCGTGATATCCAGACATAAAATCTGCCAATTGAACGCCTAGTCTAGTCGTGGCACAGAGTGTTCTAGATTTGGGTCCATGCGGAGAAGGCCTGTAATACAGTGCATGAACAACAAATGCTCACGCGAATGGTTGCCATATTGATACTGTATTTTATCATCCTTCGCACGGGCAGTTGAAACGCCAAGTCTGCTCACGCACCACCAGATAAATCTGTGGAGATTGTCAACATGGAATTGTAGATTTGCCAAGGTGATCATCCACCTTTTTTCGTCTCTTCTAGCATGTAAATCAGCCCTATGGCGAACTCTATTTCTCATGTGTTCTCACCAAGCTCATACATCTACATACTGTACCCGTTGTCACAGATATGATGAGGTGGTGACGCATACGTCAACACTGCGTATATGCTGTAAGGTCTGGACTCTTCGTTAAGGCCTTGGCGGCTTTAGAAGGATTACCTGCCTAAGCGACAACCAAGCATGGCCAGTTCTGTGCGCCTCTTTATGTTGCTTCACCCACCCACTGAACCGTCACAATGATGTATGGGCTTAAGCAAGACGCGTCACCCTAAGGCTGAGATCATTCTGCAACTTCCAATTCGGGACGTACCTTGATTGTGTCTTTGATTCTCGTTTTTGAGCATTCCGTCAGGCCACTACAGGTGATGCGCAGTAATTGTTTACATCATTCTCTGTTATTGCGCTTTATAAGGATGCCTAGCTGTAAAACTTGAGTTTGTTGTTAAGGCATCCCAAAGTCAACCGTCCACGGATTATGAACGGTCTCTCCGATTAAAGATTTCGCTGGAATAGTGGATGGAGGGGTGATGATTCTTCTGTATATTGCAGCCTCATGTTGAGCATGAGTACAGCATGACCTGCACACTATTTGCTCGTAGTTTCCATGAAGTCCCAGTGAAAATTAAGTTGTCAGCCTCCTGTATGAACCAATTCAGAGCAGCCTTCACTGAACCCTTTTAGCAAGAGCTTGGTGCTGCAATTCTTGGTAGCCACATCGTGGACAACGGAAACTGTAACCGATGCGACCCAGTTGAGAATTAACAGAACGCCGGAGGACGACTTCAGCTATTGTTGTGATGTTGTACCTGATCTGTAGCATCCACTAAATCTCGGCTGACCGGTTTCAGGCTCCTTGGCATCAACGTCCAGAGAATATCATAGTGATGACCGTGATGCTAGAAAAGACCCCAATCGGGGGAGCAAGGTATTTTGCTGAAAGGAGAGAACCTTCGATAGAAGACCAGACGATTCCTGATATGAGTTTTGCTATTGGAATTACTTGTGGGAGACGGGAAAGTTGGTTCAACAACAATGCTGTACCAAAGAGGTAGGCTCTTTATGGATTTAGGCTTGGTTCTGTGACGAGTGATTCGGAGATTTTCCACAAATAAGTTGACTGCTGCGAGCGACCCCGGAACATTAAGCAGTTTATATTGAGGTCTTTCAGAGCCGGGAGGCTGTTGTTACAACATATTGGACGGTGCTGGTAAATGAGGAGATAGTCAACTGAAGCTGAAGTTCTTGACCTTAAGTTAGGAAGCAGAGAGATATGGAGGCCTTGAGGAAAACGAATGTAGAATAGTAAGTTACTATTTCAACCTCAAGGTAGTACGAAGGAGGAGCCAGTCAACAGCCAAAGCCAATGATAAGCCTATAGAATATGAAGCCACTGAAATGTGGCTTCCCGTTGAAAGTCTTAACCTACGGTGACGGCTAGAAGCAATACTAGATCTCAAAGAGACAAGTTGATTACTGAGCGTAAAGTTGGCAAACTATATACGACTCAAACCCTTCTTTTCTACTACTGTTACATCTGCCCTGTGAGTCTCATGGTAGTCGGCTACGAAGCACACGCCGAATTAACAAGACTCCCTGAACATACTGAAGGTATTAAGGAACTAATACACATCTCGTAAGTGGGCGATGTTAGCTTGAGGGCTGTTGGTATCATAGCCAGACTCACCTTGCTCTTGGGCAGGTGTGTGTATTGATGTGTGGATGACTGTACATTAAGAGAGGGCAAACAAGCAAAGAGTAACCAAAGACAGAGGAAGGCCTCCTCTCCGAAAGATCTCAGACAACAACGTCACCACTCAAATATTGAACTGTGTACGCATATTGGAAGCAGATCTAAGGCAGGATATGAGGCAAAGACGACAAAGCTCATAATGCTCAAGATCAGTGTAAATCTTGAACTTGTCTAGAGAGCAGGTTCCCTCCGACAGGCTCAGGAGATGGAAACTAACTCTGATGAAGAGTGATGGGGCTTATGCAACGAAGCCTGATGCGCTCAGGTTCAAAGTGAGGTGATCAGAGAATGAGAAGGGAAGGCGTATGTAGATGATATAAAGTGAATGGGGGAGTTGTAGTCAGAGTGGAGGTGTTCCATACGAGTCAGCCAGACACAAGTAGTATAGCCATGCAACGTCTTCGGATGCCGTCAAGTGTATGAAGTAATGTCAGAATTGTTCATCTGCCGAAGTTGCACCAGAGGCCCGCACATCAGGCGACTTGGCATAACAGACGAGTCAAAATGCAGTTACTGGGATGTTGTCAGTGAGATCTGTATTTGAAAGGACCGCGAGTCAGTGATAGAGGGTTTCTGTGTTGCAGCTTGAGCACGTATGTATGTAGCTGTCTCATCTATCAGAGGTCAAGTGAGGGATCTTGAAAAGGAGAGGCCAAGAGTAGAATGAGTTCGTCCTGAAGCGCAAACGGTTGTAACTCATGAGGGGCTTCGTGTAACCTTCTGCTGATAGTACAGGAACGGAACGCCCGAGAGGATGGATCTTGGCGAGGTGCGGATTGAGAAATGCCGAGAGGAAGATATTGCCGTGCTTGTTCTTGGCCAAATACCGGGTTCTCTTTTGGTCATTCTCCATAACCCAAAGTTACCTGTCATATCTATCCCACTTCCCGTCCAGCTTCAGCTTGTAGCCTTTTCTTGGCAGGTCCTTTCTTTGCAATTCCGCTCCGGGCCTACAAGTAATCGCCGTGTGGGATTCTTTATGAAGAAATCTGACCATTACTATAGCATAGTTGACTTACAGCACTATAGGTAGCATCTTATCAGAGGCATGGGGGCTAATTGATCATTCAAGGGCACCGTTACGTTGCATCTACTATCAGCGGGATCTCCGTAACCGGATGTTAAAGATTATACAGAAGAGGAATGGCTTGACAGGCCGTTGACGGTAGCTATATACATCCTGGTCAATACCCCTGTGCTAGTCTGAAGATCGATTAACCTGACGTTTGACACGTGCTTCAGGGCTGAGCCTTGGCGCAAAACCGAGGCTATGACAATGTCTTTATGATTACCTGCCTATTTCATAATAATCGAGTTCATTTGAGGAAGTTCGGTCGATTTAGTTAATGAAGATCTCTCGTAAACGGCAACTTCCATGCATCACGGTCCTCAGGATTTGTCGTGATGGCTTCACTCAATCGAGTCGCTTGGCGTCCCTGCTGTGCCGCATCCCTGCTTCATCACCAAAGGACACATAACCGGCCGCGTCGCAAAAGCAAATGATACCATCAATTAACTGGCAGCCAACGTTTAACCGTGATTCGCCTATCAATCTCGTCCCTTTTTCGCATCGCATTAAACCCATCAGCCTATAGCATGCCACCAACCCTTGTAACCACTCACCTGAGATGTTATTCCCACCGTTAGACACCTTCCCCATTTCGACTAGACCCATGCATGTGATGGTCAGCATTTGCCGTACTTACAGCTTTAAGGGTTCTAATGGTCCAGAGCTGAACTGCTAGTGGACTGTTGTGCTATACATTTGGAAATATGGTATACCTACTTTCCTAATCTGTTGGCTGCCAAGTCACCGTTGGGACAAACTCTATTCCCTATTCACTAGCGTCGGTATTGAGCTGGTCTGTTATATCTTGATGCCATCTCTCATCATGTTCAGCCCATCACGCTCATTTCCAGGCATCGCCTTGTCATTCATTCAACAAGTCTCTCGTTTTTCACCATGAGAACCTCGTTCTCGTCCATTCTTTTCAGCCTTTGGCTTCTTTGCCTTGGCGTACTCGCACACGACGAGTCATGCGGTTGCACTGTCAAGTCCATCGTCGTTGAGATGCCTAGTCAGACAGTCGCTGCTCAGACCAAGCCTCCGACAACCACTTCCGTGCAAACCAAGCCCACTAATATCCGATCTAAGCCCAACCAGACGACTGTTCGCGCATCTTCGACTTCCGCTCACCACAACACCACGGCGACTTTCCTTCCCAAACCCCCCACAAAGGTCGACTTGAGCAACCCCGAGAATGCGGTCCCCAAGAAGAGCATCTCCATGTCTTACGGCGATGTTGAGAAGCCTCGCAACCAGACTTTCCCTGCGCTCAACACGACTGCCCCCAAGGGAGCTATCGACATGGACCTCGTCATGAACCACCCAGCTGTTGTTTTGGATCACATTGACGCTATTGTCTCGGTCGAGTGTACGGCCGATTCCGTCAAGGTCCAGTTCGGAAAGTCTGCTGCTTTCGAGAAGGCCATTGATACTTGGTCAGATGACGAACCCTTCATTCTCATTACGAACAACATGGGCAATTGCAAGACCGACATTGGTCAAGCTTTCTACCTTGTTGATGGTGTTACTACAGACAAGGGTGACAAGACCATCACTTGCCATGCTGCTGAGCAAGAGCTGGCTGACATTGCTGGTATGTTTCTCCGCAAGGATAAAAGACAAGACTAACATCGTCCAGAAACCTGTGAAATGTCGTTCACCTCCATCCCGGCCACCAAGTTGACGAAGCGCCTCACATTGAACCCCAGTCTCTCTCTCAACTTTGGTACTGGTCTTGAGAGAGATACTGTCCTTTTCCAGGAACAGCCATGGGTGACCATCAAGGCCGAGAAGGCAGAGTTCTCTTCCACTGTCTCCTTCTCTGGCCGCGCCAAGTACAACTTCTGGCGCTTCAAGGTACGTTACTCTGAGACATTGAGGAGCCTGGTTTACTAACTTGACTAGATGGAAGATCTTTATTTCGATCTCGATACCCATTTCTCAGCTGATGTCTCTTTGGCCGCTGATGTAGCCGCAGCTTGGTCTCGATCTATCCTCTATGACCCCGATACTCTCACATACACCCTCGTCGAAGTTCCCGGTATCCTCTCTCTCGGACCAGGTCTGTCTTTCGCTGTTGGAGTCGATGTTGATACCTCAGCTGCCGTTGCCGTCAGAGCTGGCGCCGGTATTGCTATCCCCGCCGCCAATGTCCATCTCGATTTCCTCGACTCGGGAAAGAATGCTGCTACTGGCTGGGAGCCCCAGTACACTTCATACGCCAACATTACCGAGAGCGTTGAGGTCGGCTTGAATGCTAGTGCATCGCTCACTGTCCAGCTCACCTTCAAGCTTCTCGGCGGCCTGGTCGATCTCAGCAGCGGACTCACAGCCACTCCCGAATTTGTGAACAAGTTCACTCTGGATGCTGCGCAGTCGGCCCATGCTTCGAATGACGGTGCTGGAGTAAATCTTTTGGACGCCGAAAAGGTTGCACCAGCTACGACACCTGGTTCAGAACTTGCTGTCACAAATGAGCCCAAGGATTGTGGTGTTTCTCTCAAGTCCGACTTCATTTTTGATCTGGAGGGCTTTGCGACAAAGTGGTGGAAGGCTAATCTGTATCACGTTGAGGTCCCCATTACAGATGTTTGCTATAATTTCCAGTAGTAATACCTTGCAAACAAGGAACGCTTGGCATAGTTGACAGCTGTACTATTAGTCTTAGTCTCATAATCTCATATACCCTTTTGTGCGATCAACCATTAGCCTGATTGTGTCTGCGTAGGCATCTGGAATAAGTCTGACAGCATTACGCCACTCACTCCAGGCAACCATATACCAGCGCACCATAAAAGCCAAACCGGCCGAGACGATGAGGTGTATGGTAATAGTTTATCCAAGTCAGTGATTTCCCATAAAAAGATGCCTGCACAAGATACGTCTGATCAAATCCGTCAACAGGTGTCTGCATGGCTCAACAACATGCCATATGCAGCGTCTTTACTCGAACCTTTAGCTGGTGGACAAGCAAATTTCACGTATCGCGCTCTCCTGGTCATTCAACTGGATGATGGCACGACCGAGGTTGTTGTCAAGCATGGCGAGCCTTATATGGCGCATCACCCCGCCAATGCTGTCACTGTTAACCGATGCGTGAGTGAATAGAGGTTAAAGGAAGAGTTCTGCTGACATGACAAAGGATGTCGAAGCAGAAATCTTGTCAAAATTATCAACGAATCCCATAGAAGTGGCGCAGTCTGGTAGTATTACATACACTGTCAGAACAACTATGTTTTATGCCTACGATGCTGAAACCAAGACATTGGTACTGGAGTATCTGCCCAATGTCGTAGATCTCAGGACCTACACTCTGAACCATTTCCAATCTCCAAGACCTGAGTACTTACGCAAACCAGCCCACGAACTGGGAAAAGCATTGGCAATTTACATGGTCAGATTTCATGACATGACTAGAGAAACTGTTCAGAAGTCGCTTAAACAGAAGCATACCCAAGAGCTATCAGGTTTCAACAGGGTGATTGATAGCAGCAATGACATGCAGAGGCTAAAACATTGGATTAACTTCGATTGGATGATCGACCGTGTTGATCAGTTCCCTGGAATTCTGTTGGAAGCAAAGGATACACTTCGTCTCGTCAAAAGCATGGCACTGAAGGAGCTGAGCGACCCGTGCGCAGACTTGACACTGATTCATGGCGACTATTACCCCCAGAAGTGAGTCCTTCCCCAGCCCTTTGAAGCCAAAGTTAATGAATTTGAAAGTATCTTGCTGAAAGATGCCCGCCTTGAGCCGGCTACTACTAGAACCCTGTACGTTATCGACTGGGAAAATTCCCAGGTCGGCGTTCCGAGCCTCGATCACGGCGGCATGCTGGGCGAGATGTATGTACTCTGGAAATACAAACATATTGACGCTGGGTCATGGATGCTTCATGGTTACGCTGAGGGGCTGGGGCCTCAGACTGAGGATGCTGCATGGCGACTGGCCCTTCAAGTTGGGGTACATCTTTTGAGTTTTGGCACTTTGGCATCGGGTTGGGGTACGACTGAGGAAGTGGAAGATATGGCTCGTCTGGCAAGAGATGTTATTGTCAAGGCTTGGGCTAGAGATAGGGCTTGGTTTGGCATGAGCGATTTTGCCTGCTTGTTTGCGAGTACACAAGAATGAGGAAGCCATTAGATATTCAGGTTCATCGGCCATGGCCAGCATGGGAACGAGAGCCTCAATCGATAACCCAATTTTTAAGCCTGGCAGTGACACTAGAATCGCCCAAGATCGTGACATAATCAGTGGATATTGACAAAGCTTGTTGCCCACGACAGTGACCTCCAATGCCGGCATCACTCAATTGCAAGGAAAAGAAATTAGTATGATGCTCAGGACCACGTCTGTGTTGTACAAACAACCCGATCACGAATGATATGACTCGGTTACAGCTGGGCACTCGTCTACCAACCAATCAAGCTGTTATATCTACGCGTCGTTAACAATCTCGATGAGTTTGTTAACGATTTCTTGATTTGAGCTGATGCCAAGTCCACCCGCTCGGATAATGCGGCCTCGGCTGACGGCGTCTCAATATGGAGCCGCAAATCCCCGATCCAATCAGACACAGTGATCTTCAAGAACTGCAAGGAACAGAGTCGGGACAGGCAGGTTTAGCTGTTGATTTATTTTATGCTGTGACGTCAAAGACACGGCAACAAACATGGGCTTTTGACAACAAACATCACCAATGATCTCATATCCTCACTAAGCATAAAATAAATAAAATAGCTAGAAAATCAATTGACTTTTTGATCTTCAGCGCATTCAGACTCGTTGTGACCTTTCGCTAACTCACCATGGCTCGTCAAAATACCCTGAGCAAGGCTCTTGTAGGCCTGCTGCCTCTCGCTTCAGCAGCTTCACTCAACTCCGAGTACACCTTCAATCCTCTTCACCATCTCGCGGGAATTGCTCCCTACTTCGAGCCCCAGGATCCTCCCGCTTCTCCCGATGCGCCCCAAGGCTGCACCCCCGAACGCGCTGCGTATCTCGTGCGACACGCTGCTATTTACGCCAACGATTTTGACTTTGAGGAGTACATCGAGCCTTTCATTGAGAAGGTTCAGAATAAGACCAAGATTGACTGGAGCAAGATTCCTTATCTGAACTTCTTGGACGATTGGGAGCCTCCCATTTCTGATGCTGAGGTGTCGCTTTTGACCAACGTGGGAAGACTTGAGGCTACGCGATTGGGTGTCGATCTGGAGTTCCGATATCCTGAGTTCAAGCAGCCCAAGAAGGTCTGGACTTCTTCGGCCGAACGAACTGTCAAGTCCGCCCAATCTTTTGTCCGTGGCCTTGAGTCCGACGACAAGTCTATCAAGGTCGAGACCATTTACGAGTCAGAGGAATCTGGTGCCGACAGCTTGACTCCCTACAAGGCCTGCCCCGCCTACGATGGCTCCACTGGCAGCGATGAGGCCGAAGTCTACCAGAAGAAGTACGCCCAGCCAATCGTCGATCGCTTCAACGCTCTCGCATCCGACTTTAACTTCACTGTCAACGATATCTTTGGCATGCAGCAGCTTTGCGGCTACGAGACTGTTACTCGTGGCAAGTCGCCGTTCTGCAACCTTGAGCTATTCACTCCTGATGACTGGCTTGGCTGGGAGTACTCTGAGGACGTGCGATATCACTACAACGCTGGTTACGGCAACCCGATCTCGGGATACGTCGGAATGCCCTGGCTCAACACTACAGCTGGTCTCCTCCTTGGTGATGACTCCGATGAGGAGCTTTACGTCAGCTTCACCCACCGTGAACTGCCTCCCATGGTCCTTGTCGCCATGGGTCTCTTTAACAACTCCGAGCCCGCCGGTACAGAGTCTCAGATCAACGACACCATGCCTCTGAGCAAGATCAACTACCGTCGCGCCTGGAAGAGCTCTCACGTGCTGCCCTTTCTGAGCAACATCGCCATAGAGCGCCTCAACTGCACCAACACCTACGGCTACGAAGATGGAGAGTACTATCGCGTTCTAGTCAACAGCGCGCCCCAGGCTCTACCTTCATGCGAAGACGGACCCGGAACAAGCTGCACCCGAAAGAGTTTTGAGGAGTATGTGCAGGACAGAGTCGAAAAGTTTACTGGCTTCTCTGAAAAGTGTGGCGTGGAGTACGATAACTCTACTGACATTCTGTCCATTTACAATAATTAATGATATTCACGATTATGTAACTACGAATATATACTTAATATGCATAACATCTGATTTGATAGCACCGACCCTCATAAACCTTGTACATGAACATTCATCTTTCATTGCTCGAGTGAGAGGGAACAAGATGCTGCCACAGAAAGTTTACGTTGGCCTTGACTTGTCGTGACCTTGTACTTCATAGTACCGGAAGGCAAAATGCCTGGAAATGTGACCATGGCAAAAAAGTCCATCAGGCTTCTGCTCTTTCATTCACGCCAGGCCGAGCAGGCCTTGCAGCATGTACACCATTTAACTCACTTACTATCCGACACATAAGAAAGACATCTGCTCTTTTTCCTTCGACAATGAAGATTTTGTCTGTCGAAACCTACTCAGGCATAAGCTTTACAATCGTGGACTCTCTGATGGGCTGATTCGTCAGGCTTTGGGGCATGAACCTTCTGAAGAAGCCTTTGACTTTTATTTATCGACATGTGTCCTGGAAAGTTCGCCACTTGGACGACTATAAGATGCAATGCTCTATCTGTAAGGTGAATTAATTGGATACAAGGTCATGTCTGTCTAGAAATATCACCGCTGGTAATAAAAGATCACCACCAATCGTGGAAGTTGTGCACACTTCTCACTTATCAATATCGAATCGATCTACAGCCAAAATGAATCACGAGGGCGATACAGAGGCCATGTCCCGGGATCGTAGCTTCACTCTCTTCGCCGAACTACCAACCGAAATACGCCTGATGATATGGGAAGCCGCCTTACCCGAAGAGGTACACCCTCAGTCAAAGATATGCGAGATTTGGGACTTGATACGAGGCAAAGACAAACTTGCAACCACACCCCGAGCGATAGCCAATATACGTTTCCTAGCCTGTTGTCACGAATCCCGTCACCTTGCTAAGAGGAATGGAAGTCTCGTACCATTAAAGGGACTTATACCGGGCAAAGGGCCGCGAAAGAAAGTTTGGATTAATCGCAATGTCGAGATTGTTTTCATCCCTTTCCAGTCGCACTATCTTGACAGGATCATCCGTCTTCCACCGAATGTTAAAACCCTCGCCGACACGATGGGTAATATCTACGACCATGTTCGTGAAACGACCGTCGGAAAATACATTGAGAAATGGCGAAAGGAACGTACTATCGATATTGATACGTTATACTTTGGCCTTCCGGACGAACTTCCTATGTATGTCTTTCCACCATCTGAATGATTTACTGCCGGACATTTGCTAACACTTTGTACCCAGTGACTACAGGAAAAACAGCGATGGGATGAGAGTCCAAGTTATATCTCCTAGGTTTGGAGGAATTCGTATCATATGGCCCAGGTTTACCAAGTTGGCTATTTCCTGATTACACTATATTTTGGCCTCTGGGTTCATAGACTGTTGGAAGCATTAGTCTCGTTGTTCTTTATATACATCTTTTGATGATGCCCCTGGCTTCGGTTTATAGCTCTGAAATGTCATAAACCGTTCTCAGCGAATCACCCTGTGACGCAAAAAAGGCACTGCATACAAACACGACACCTGGTAAAAGGAAGAAATCTCGTAGAAATCATATGAAAATGAACCTTGCGAATATTTACTATGCAAAGAATGGCCAGCCTCTGTCATTAATGATGCCAAAGTTTTATGTATTTACTCAATGGTACTATAGGTAATTGGTGTGATATTAGAACACTTTAAGGTCACCACTTCAAGGATGTGGAAGGTGATGCTATGTAAACCTTTCATTTCGGCCGTGATATCGTGTTTCACAAGGTTTTGGTTCTGGTTCTGGTTCAATAGCTTCACTTTTTCTATTTCACTGCCTTCCCTAAGCTTTCGTGAGTATAAAGCTAAAGAGTATTTTAGGAGCCTTGGTCATAGTATAATAAATGCTAAGCACAATTACAGTTTACACTTCAGGGATAACAGAAAGTCTAACTGATAAAGATTGAAGTTGACTGGAGGGATCACAAGACTGAGTGTTGTTTGAAGTAATGCTTGAGTTTCTACCACAATGATATTGTGCTTGTCACCTAGACAATATTACTGAATTCGAACCGTCGTACTAGCATTGCATACTTTATCGAAATCTGACGAGCGAGGGCACCAACGAAAGCTTGCTTGAAACTCTCTTGTCTGGAGATTCCATGAGACCTATGAATGTTTTTCGCTCCCTTGACCTCTCATACCTTGCCCTTCCCTCTATTTCGTCTTCTCAAGTCATATACCATACAGGAATACACGGAAAAGTCTCCATCTCTCTAATCTGTCTTCAAGTCACCCATAGCGCTTTCGAACCATGACTCTTGTTCCTTACGAACACCCCCGCGAAGACAGGCCGCCCACTCCCACGAAGGCTTTTTGTTACACCTGCGATTACTTTCCTCCTCCCCCTGGGCTCGCTCTCGCGAAACATCTTTCCCCTGCTGTTCTTCAGCTTGTCCGAGACCGAAGGAATAAAACTCGGTTCAAGCCATATCGAGTGCCCTTGGGGGCTAGACTATAACAACCATGCATATTGTGCAGAGGCCACCCTCAGGGGTGCGTAATTACTTTGTATTTCACTCAACAAGCTAGCATTTTTGTTCCTAGGGACAATATCATACAGAGGCACACAGACCGCTATGGCTGAAGGACTCGGCGTGGAAGAGGCGCTTATTCGTCAGAAAATGGGATACAGTAATGATGGTTGTTTCACTGTATAAGGCCGAGATCACTGTTAAATGAGCTTCCGAAGCTGAGAACTCGATTAGTCGAGTTTGGAAAAAGTCGTGCCGGCGACCATCTGATGTACACGGCAAGCTTGACGCCTCGTTGGCTCAGCATCTTATAGGCATAGAACACTTTAATCGAAGCCTGACTCATCTATACCTTTCAATTTCCTATTCATATCGCGTAACTGGATTCTCTGTACTGGTTCAAGTTGCCATTGATAAGTCAATGTTACAATTAACCCAACTGGCTGAGAACTTAGTGATATTGAGTAAGTTTGGTACTCAAACCTTGAGTCCACTTGTCAGAACTCTGCGGCCAAAAAGCCCTCACAGCAAACAAAACACACAGAATAGGACCCACTGCGTGTTTGAAGGTTCTGCGTTAAAAGGTTAGAAGAAAAGTTAGCAGAAGATGTCTTGTATAAAAGCGCAACCCCCATCTTCAGTCCTGTCTTATTCTCTTGTATCATCATCACAACTTTACCAAAGTTCCCATACCACTCCTCTCAGCAGAACCAAGTCTCCCTTCTCGGCACTATATACTCAGATATCACCTCCTACCACCATGGGTCAATCCATGTCAAGTGATTTCGAGAGCTTCAACACCTTGCCGCCAGAGCTTCGGCTGATGATTTGGGAAGACGCTGTTCCGAAGAAGAAAGACACACATGCAGCCTATAAGATTTTCCACGACGCCTTCTTACGTGGTCTGCGGTTTGAAAAGCCCGAGGGCGCAGATGGACCTCGACCCCTCCTGGAGGCATGCTACGATTCTCGTGCAGTGGCAATGAAGAGTGGATCGTACATGACTGTCAAGGACAAAAAGTTTCGAATAATTTGCAAAACACTCCGAGGACTTTTCGAAAAGAGATACCATTCCGTTTGGGTTGACAATAGCATTACAACTTTACACGTACCGATCGCTGCACTGACGTGCGGACGCATCACTAATTTACCGACCAGTATCCAGGCTATAGCTTGCATGGTGCCTACACCACAGGCACTCGAAGCGTTGCAAAAGTGCCTCACCCATGATCCCGAGTACAAAGGCATCAAAACCGTGTACCTTGGGATTGCTGGTATACCCATGCAGTATAGCAAAGGCGACGGTCCAGACCATTTTCCCTGCATGGAGTCAGAGTCAGCCGTTGTCCCGCTTGACGACAAGAAGTTGATCAATTTTCTCACATCAGCCTACAAAGCCCATATCGCTATCGCGATCGGAGATTCCGCGGTTCGTGAGGACGCATTCCATCGCAAAAGCGCACTGAGGTTCAAGAAGAGCCTCGAAAAGGAATGGAAATATCAGCAAGACTCGCGCTTGAAATGGGATCCCGAGAACGGCATCAAGTTAGTCCCAGCTGTCATATTTGGACAAAAGACGAGGCCAATAGAAGTCGGGAATCGCGGTCGTCTCCGGCGTGCTGCCCTTATGCTTCAGATCAGTTGGCGCGTGGCCCAGGCTGACCTAAGTTGGATGGATGGGTTTGCCTATGACGATGGAGCTGGTAACGAAGACGACCTAAATGAGCTTCCGTATCAGAGGCGGCTCCGACAGATGGCTCGCGATGAGAAGGATGATCTCCGAGACCTTTATTGGTCACCACACAGTGATGAAGGGGAGGAAAGATGGAATGCTACTACGTGAAGTAGTAAAACGCTCTCACTTGTATATGTTTGGCATATTTCGTTTCTAGATGAAGGACAAGAGATCTTTATGCGTGCTTTCAACCAAATCCCAACCCTCATGTTCAATCGATTGAGACCCTTCCCTCCTCTTTTCGTGATCATCCTTACCCGGATCTGGGTATTTTCTCACATGTTCGATGGCCCAGATAAGATCTTTGCTCAACACAGGAGGTATTCTGCCTTCCCCGGATAATGTACCAAGACCAGCAATCTTGAAGAACCCGTCCAACCATCCGAAAGTCTCGCCAGTCTCCCACTCTATCTCGTGAAACTTTCTTCCCTGCTGTTTACAGAGTTTCTCTCTGTCAAGTTCCCATTTCTTTTGTTCTTCCTTTGGTGGAAGAGAAATAGAGTTTCGCCCCGAGAAGAGTCGTGCAAGTGCGATGGCTTGGTATTCGAAGCTTCGAAATGTCAAGACACGAGGCATACCGACAACTGCCAAGTTGGGGATATCCTGGAAGAAGGTATGCCAGTAGTTGTTGATAAGCTTTCTTTTCTTGTAGTCAAATAGTGGTCGGCCGTTCACTTTGCTGTTCCAAAATGGATAAGATGGAAGATATCCTGTACAGTAAAGAATGTGATCAATATCTTTGAGTTCGCTTCCATCATCGAACACGATTGTGCCATCCAGTCGATACTCTTTGATGACTGTCTTCCACTCCATCCCGAGGGGAGGTTCATCGCCATCTAACCTCCCTCGCGATCGTCTTGATTGGTATAGTGGTTGATGGACAGACTGTAGAAGATCCACCGCTATATCATGGCCAGAGGCGGAGTTTCCAATAACGAGGACCTTTTTGTTGGCGTAGATCCAAGGTGAGCGATAGAATTTGGAGTGCATCACTCTGCCAGGGAATTTCTCCATGTATGCCTCCAAACCTTGCACGTGGGGAACCTAGTCTCAACCGTCAACAGGAAGTTACATTGCTGAATGTCAGTGTACTTACCCAGGGAATAGCATAATGCCCGTTGGCAAGTATAACGGCGTCAAAGTCTTCTTGCCACCACACATCGACGTGACGCAGAGAGTCATATTTGCGCAATGTTAGCCTCCATGGCTTCAGACCTCCCTTTGTAACGGCGGGCAGCTGGGAGATATCTTCTACTGTAGTATTTAGAGACAAATACTCGTCAGTCTTTTGAGTGGAGAAATATGTTTCAATGTACTGGCGAGGAACATAATGGGGCACGAAGGGTCCATAAGAGAACGGCTGGTCCGAGAATGACATTGCGATTTGAGGCACATTAGTCCTATTTCTTGTCAGAAATGTGGTATCGGAATGATCGAGTGAGCCACTTGCGTTAGATTCTGATAAATGGGTGTATGGGCGTATCTCTCTTGCTGATTCGGAGGCGTCGTGGTCGGTAGGTTCTCTGGAATCTCAAGTGGCTTATCAATATCTTCTGGGAAGCCCCCAGGCTGAATAGGAGCGACTATTGGGTCGGCATCGTAAATCCTAATATTGGTGAGCCAAAGATCTTTGCTTCCCGATTACTCTATGCTTACCAAGTACCTCCCGGTGTTTCCCTCCTTTCAAACACTCGAATACGGTCAAAGTAATTCTCTGCCTTAAGAGCTGCCGCTGAAATGGCGCCTACAGAAACAGGAACGATTAGCTCTTCCATAGGTCGTCAAGCGGGGTGAAAGCATGAAGAATTACCGGCAGCTCCGGCTCCAACAACCGCGACAGACTTGATGTTATAGTCTCCCATAATGGATTTCTGAAATCAATAATATAATTATTATGAGAAAAATAAATATCGAGAATCTATTAACGGAACAGACTACTCATCGATTTCATATTCCTTATCGCAACACGCCATATGCTGAGATCATTCATCATATTCGTCATGTGCAACATCTATGTCACCATCGTATCACGTGAATTATCACCGACCATGCAACGTCCCATATAGGAGATGACACAATACCGGAATATATTAAATGAAAAACACTATTAACTCCACTATACTTCTCCCATTTCCTCCCATCACTGAGGCTTTGGGGTCGACTTTGCGTCTCTCAGCTTCCTCTCCAACACGTCTATGCCACCAAGTTGTTTGACAGTCGAGTCGAAAGTACCCGTCGGAAACAGAGTGCCTAGGCGAGCCAAACCAGCACTACCGCCTCGAAAGACCAGATAAGGCGGTTTGCGTTGACTCAAATCTCCAGCCACTTGTTTCGCCCAGGTCATCGCATCAGGTTTGTTCATCCCTGCTTCATTGCCGTTCATCGAAGATTCGATAGCCTCCTTAGCAACGTTGTATATCGAGTTCTTGGGAAGCTCAGCATCCGGTGAATTGCTGTGAAAAGTAGATTTGACGCCACCTGTAAACAGGTTGATGGCCCGGATGCCAAAGGGGGCGAGTTCGACTCTCAAACTCTCGGTCACACTGGCTGCAGCGGCCTTGGATGCTGCATAAGTTCCTTGGAATGGGATGCCAGCTCCGAGAAGACCTGATGCAGAGGTGTTATTGACAAGTAAAGCGCCATGGGTAGACTTGAGAAGCAGAGGAACAAAGGCCTGGGTGACCCTGATGATAGAGAAGACGTTGAGTTCAAAGAGTTCGTGGCTTTTGGTGTTGTCAACATGTATAAGAGGCATGCTGTAGCCGGTGCCCGCATTGTTGAGCAATGCATCCAATGAGCCGCCAGTTATTTGCTTGACTTTTTCAACAGCTGCTGAGACGGATTCATCCGAGCCAACATCCATTTCGATACATTCGAGACCGGCTTCCTTGACTTTACCCAGCTTGGCTAGGTTACGTCCAGAAGGAAAGACACGCCATCCACGATCTTTCATTGCAAGTGCGAGAGCGGAGCCAAGGCTGCCGTCCGAGCAGCCTGTTATCAAGATGGTCCGCTTGTCAGACATGGTAAAGTTTTAGTGTTACGCGACTTTTCAGCCAAAGGGCAATGACGAAACAAAAAGGTTGATGATGGCTCACGAAACTGGTGTAACAGGATGAATCTATTTATATGATATATTTGCTCCCAGACTTTTACTTCCCTTCATGCTCTGTAATGGATTTCGATTTCGCATTCGCATAACACGGCCAATCAATCGCGCCGCCTCCAATGGTTGGTCATCATACCTGACAGTGAGCGATCTTTTTCACGCCTTGTGATTGGATCAGCGGAACCCCGATGTTACACCCGGGACATCACCATTCTCCGAACCTTTTTGCGTTGAATAATTGGGCAGACAACTCTGTAGGGACTTGTTGAGGAAACAGAAAAGGAGATGCAAACAATTCTAGGTCATTGGTCTTAATTACATTAAAGCACATGGGTATAAACGTTCAATCACTGGAGGTGGCGTTAATGAGACCACAATCCTTGGCCAAAAAACACAATCTAGAGTACACATAATTCAGTAGCCTTGTGTCTTTTATATGATCTATGGTGTATGCCAGACTATCAAACTGATGTCGCATCGCTACTTTTCGCGACATACAGTTCCCCTTGAATCATTATCGGGGTAATGGTTGCTCCGACTCTAGGGTGGTGGAGCTGCGGAGTTTCAAGCCAGCCGCCTCTGAGGTAAGCCATGTTCATAACCAGCATTCAGTTACTCTCTACCCATTGCGTGCTCAATCTCTTTGAGTGCAGCAAGCACCTTCTCATCATACTGTCTTCGTCCAACAATTTGCAGGTTGATAGGCATACCGGCGTACTTCTCAGGAGTGTACAGGTCATAGTTGAACTTATCGTCCTCGTTCTTGGGGACGTAGTTTAGATCCTTGGGATCCTTCTCAGAATCGACAGTTGTTACTGGGAAGACTGCAGCGGGACTATAGTTCACTGTTAGTAGATTTTAGCGGAATATGATGAGGCAAACTAACTAGTCAAGCAGATTCCAGTGGGAAGTGTAGCCCCAGTACCGTGACTTATCGTGAGGTGCTGCGGCTCCAGGGAACGGCGGGCACAGAATCACATCAACCTCTCTTCCATCGTTCTTGCTTGTGTATGACCACGCTCGAGCATATGCTGCCCGATAATCATCGCGCTTGGTGCACAGCTAAGAAGTTGTCAGTACTGCCCGAGCAATCATGGCAAGTAAACCTACCTCCCAAAGCTCATGCATCGTCAAATCCTTCACACTGGGCTGCTCTTGGATAATCAACTTCGTCAAAGGAAGGACAGGCTCTCCAGCGGCCTCCATGAGCTCAAGAGCCTCCTTACCTCCATCAGGCCAGTACAATGCGGATAGGATCTCCCATCCCTTCTTGTGATCCAAAGGCTCACAGTCCCAGTCTATAACTTCCATACCAGCCTTGCGGCAAGCTTCCGCAACCTCATTCAGAGCCCTTGTCATGGGAGGATGGGGCTGGACAACACCGTCCCACCACTGAACCGCAACCTTCAAAGGTCTGTCGAATTTGTAAGGTGTCCATGGCTTGGCTGTGAGGGAAGGATCAATGAGCCATGGCTTTTTTGACAAGGCGATTTCCATAAACAATTCGAGGGACTCGCGGTCAACCGTCATCGGTCCAGGTGTTGAGGAAACGGTCTCCTTGCCAGCCATGATCGATCGCGCGCCCATGACTGAGATTCGCTTGAGAGTTGGCCTATTCTGGCTTTAGTACAGATAACTCGGAGCATGGCTGCCATGATGACTCACTTGAAGGCATAGATTCCGTTGTGAGCAGCTGGGCAACGGACACTGCCACCAATATCACCACCAATACCCTATTCAGGTTAGTAGAAAGCTCAGATTACAGTCAGAATTACACTTACCAAGATGCTTCCACGGAAGCCGAGCAAAGCTCCTTCGCCACCACTACTGCCACCAGCCGTCAAATCCCGGTTGTAAGGGTTCACTGTTCGTCCGTAAATGTTGCTGATGGTCTCAAGATGCATGATAGTTTGAGGTTGAGTAGTCCGCACGTAGAAAACGCAGCCTTCGTCATACAAATGGTCATATAAAAGGTTAGAGCCATGAGCTTTGCCAATCCATGCAACGAATGAGGCGTGAGTTGAGACGTTCTCGCCAACCATGCCATGATGTTCCTTGGTAGAAATGGGAAGACCGAAGAGCTTTCCCTTGGGTTCCGGTAGTGAATCGAGATACTTGGCTCGCTCAATAGCTTGATCCCACATAAGTTCAACTAAACAGTTGGTCTACTCGAACTGTTAGTATCGTGCTTGGGTGTAGGTGGGTCATGACTTACAGCAACCTGGGCGAGTGCAGCTCTCCGCAAGAATGCACGCGTCACCTCCTCAACCTTGATCTCTCGTTTACGGAGAACATCGAGCAGCTCGATCACTGAATACTTTTCTGTGATCTCAATCTCGCGTGCAGTCAATACACCTTGGGGCAGGCTTTGAGAGCTGAGAGGAAGCTCATTGGGAATGCCCTGTAGCTTTGGTTCAACCTTGCTAAGGCCGATATCGCGCTGTTGTAAGGCAGCTGATACTGTTTCTTTATAAGATGCCATGATGTCTAAGTTGATCTCATCAGTTGTTAGTGGTGTATGCTTGAGGGTGCTAGGGAAAAGGGGCACATACTATAGTCTGTAAGATTAAAGAAGAAGGATGAAAGAAAGAAGGGATAAGTTGAAAGAATGTCAACTGATTACATTCTCCAAGTCATTCAAGTCATGTGGGGTTGGGGTCAGTATCGCCCGTCGGCTTATCCTATGCCGCTATTGGCAGGCCGAGCCGACGATATCCAACCGCTAAACCCCGCATTTGAGCGCCCTTTTCATTGTCAACTTGTCATATCAAGCGATAACTAGCCCAAGTTGCAGTGCATTCAACAGATTAGATAACGTCGAATTGGTTGAGGCGTAAGATCCTCACGTGGGGTAGCACCGGGACCCGAGATTGCCGGCGATAAAGAGGCGACACGGCTCCGAGTTTATCGGATCCTCTACAGCACTCGGGGCTTTGAAAGCCTCGAATAATCCTTCTAGAAAAGGAAATTATTTCAAATTACGCCGGACAAAATCACAACCTTTAAATATTTAATTATCTCAGTAGTTCATTGTTGTTCCTATTCATTAGTTTTACACACCGTTTCTAAATGTTTGGCTGATACTGCATTGTACCCATGCTCAAGTCTACTGCGCAGTTCGCCGTCGGCCGATAGATCCGCAGATCTCGCGAAGGTCTCACTGAAAAACAGCCTCATCACGTGGACTTCATGCATACCGCCATGCAAGCTGAAATAGCTTCATCCCCGCACAGGGACCTTCGCCTAGGCATGCCAGGAACTGACCCAAACATGAATATTCAAAATGGACAAAGGTGTTGTCAGGTCTACAGTAAAATGCCGTCTCTATGAATGGCAACACCTCTTTTGCTACTATAAAAGTATTACATTTTATGGTTAGACGCGTACAAGCAGAATGGTCATTTTAACACGTGGTAGAGCCAGCAGAAGCCAAGGAGATAGTCCACTATATGCTCCAAGGATCCATCACTCAGTCGTTGATGATCACGAGACGTGTATTTCCGTAGGAGACCCCTACCCAGATCATCTCCGTCTTGGACAAAGACTCGCGAATCAGGTCTGGCATTTCCTACGAACGACTTGTGTCTAACCTTACCGCAGCTTCAACGACTGATCACTTCATCGGCAGTCATGAAATTGCGAGTTAGGCCACCATGTCTAAATTTCAAGGCGGTTCAGGTGCTTAGATTAGCGTCGAGCGAGGCGCAGCAAACTTTTAGGGGTGCGTGATATTGAGGAGGCGTCACATTCAAGCAGATTCGTGGTGGTATCAGGCTTCTTGTTGGTTGAGCACTTAAATGAACCTACAATCGGTGAACTGAACTTTTATCTGGGTTGTTAATGGTAATAGTAAAGATATCTCGTCTTGATTAGTAACTTGCTAAGAGTTATTAGTCCTTTAAAGAGTAACCTAACTCTAGAGCAGGGTTTAAAATACCTAGCTTATAGGT